>VZTM01041609.1:218241-257037 GCA_013400555.1 Jacana jacana | reverse complement strand
GGCTGCCGCTGGCTGTCGGTTGGAGGCGAAGAGTCGCGCCATGTCGCGGGGCGCCGGGAAGGGCCGGGGCGGTGGTGGCGGTGGCGGCCAGGGCAGGACTCCGGCCCCGAGCCCACGGGTGAACGGAGCTGGCGTGTCTTCGCTGGGAGTTACTGCCGGAGCCGGGAGCCAGGCGTTGTCCGAGGAGCTGGCGGGAGACGCGCTTAGTTTTTCTGAACGGGGAGAACTTTCAATCCCGAGTGTAAACGAGAACCCCCGTGTGTTTTCGTGCCCCGGCGGCAGTGCTTCAATCTGAACTGTTTGTTTACCTTGAACTCCCAACTGCAGGAAACGCAGTTGCGGTTGTTCGCAATGAGGGACAGCCAGTGGTGTAACGCTGCAGGGGCGGCTGGTGCCCTGGCTGGTGCCCTGGCTGCTTCTAGGCAGCCGGCGCTGGATACGTGCCTTAGCTGGCCACGCAATAATAATAATAATGAAAAAAGTTAAATGGCCATCTCTGTGGCTCCAAAGAGAAGTGACTGGAGGGTTTCTGGTCAAAGGCTGCTTTGTTAAAAAGTCGGAAACCGTTTACGAAACTTCTCTTTTGGAAGTGCTGCTTAGGTTTCGAAGCCTTACGCTTAATGCCCGCAGGACGGTGGTGCAGCGTGAAGTTACGGACATCAGCGTTTTCTTGGCTCGTTCGCTAACAAAAAATGGGTTAAGAAAGCAGAAAAGCAGTACGTCTGCCTTCGAGTTAGCATGCCGGTTACCTAAAACTTGCAGGCGTTTAGGTACGCATGGTTCCTGTTTCTTCGTATGAAACTGTTTCTGTGAACCTGGTGGGGAAAAAAAGATGAATGAATGACGAAAAAATCAGTTCTGGCGTCTGATTTAAAAGCCAGAATATTAATGGCACACGGAGCACAGTGTGTGTGCATATGTATTAGTAATTGTTCACTGTGTTTCTAGTATAACACTTGAGGGAGACTGTTTTGTTTTGTTTTTTTTTCCATTAACGTGCCAAGCAATTAATTAGGAAAGTAGTGAGTAAGGGAAAAACATTTCCTTTTGTTTATATTTTGAGTTACGGATTTAAAATTTATCAGCTGCGAAGATGAATCTTAATTTCTTGTTTACACGAAACACACATGGGAGAAAAACATATTTTCTTGACTTATAAGTTGTTTTTTAACATGGAGTACTTTTCAACTCACGAGTTACCCCAAAGTGTACACTTTGCCAGCCATTCTTTAGCGAAACTAAAGAACTAAACATGTCAATAAGATTGAAAAAAGGTTCAATGAAAAAACAATAAAAGTCTTATTCCGTAAATTTTTATTTATTGCTTGTGAAACTTTGGCACAAGGAAAAAAAAATATTGCCTATCTGTTTTCCCAGGCAACTTAATGCTTTGAGTAGTGCTGTTCTGTATGTTAGTACTTGTTATTTTGCTTACTACTTGAGCTCAGGTCTGTGCTAGGAACACAGGGGGGGCTTGATCTCTGAAGTGCTGGTCAACTAATTCACAGTTTCTTTGTCTGTGTGCACAGAACTGAACCTCGGGAGAGAAGAATGCAGGAACTAGTGCTGAATAACTTTCTTTAGGGAATGTAACGTTGGAGCATTTGCCTGTACTATTTTATTCCAGCTGCCGCTTTCTAGTAAGCGTGGGAATAAGTATGCAGTATTTTTTAGCTTTCTTCCACCATTATCTGTTACTTCATTCCTGGGTGGGTTTTTTTTGGTTTTGTTTTGTTTTTTTCCCGAGCTATTCTGTCTTGCCAAGTCTTGATTCCAAGGTAAAGTTTTTAAATTTTGTGACTTGATTTAGTTTCAGTACTTGATTCAGTGCTCTGCATCTTAAAACAATCATGCTGTCAGTGTCCTGCTTGACGTTCAGCTGAAGTTTTCTTGGTCTCAGTTTTGTACTTTTAGCTTTTTCACAGTCTTTTTGGATATTTCCGTCTTTTTGACCGAACTCTGTTTTCATTTCTTCGCATTTTCTTCAAAGCAACACTTATCCCATGCCAAGATGTTTCTTCCCCCTCCCCCCTTCTGCCCCCATCTCCTTTCTCCACACATCGATGTAGGTGGGAAAAATGTCATGCTGGCTTGGTTGCTGGGGGGGGGCAGGCGAGTTGAGGTTTTAGGTTTTTTCCCTTCAAGGCGCTGATCTTGCACTTTCGTAGAATCGTGTTGCTTTTGCATGAAGAGCTTGATTGTGCAACCCCTGTTTTACACAGTGGTCGTCCTGAAATCAGTGGACTGCTTTTTGTCCTCAGTCCTGTATCCGCTTACATCAAGGCGTGTAAGTAGTTTCACTCTAGGTAATAATTTTTAAATGGAGACAATAAAATTTTCTGACCGTGTAATATTACCAAGAAGGGGAAAAAAACCCGAGCTGGAAAGGCCTGTTACTAATATCTTATGCAGGAGAACCTATTTCTGTTAGCCCCAAAACACAAAAATTAGTCTGGTCACTTAAAATCCCATCTACCTTATTTAATTCTTGCAGTGCATTTTACATACAGACTACTTTACTGTTCTGGGAAGAATTAACAGACAGCTTCACTCTGAAACTTATGTGAATTTTATCAGTGTTAACCTGTTTTCCCCAGAGGTGGTTTTTTATCAGAGTAGGAGAAGACATGAGATAACTAACCTTAAGGGGTCTTATTTATAAATATGGTATAAAATAGCAAATTCAGTACGCACGACTGTTTGTAAAAGAATCTCATTAGCAGCCTATGAATAGACTACCTTTTAAATGGAGCATTATGGATGCTAGGAAGCTGAAAAAGTTCAGCAAGCCATTATTTTTGTGATCTGTTGACCATAGCACACAAGGGATCTCGACCTCCCATAACGCACTATGGCTGGTACTTTATCTGGGAATTACTGAATGGGTACCCAGAGGTCATAGCGCCTGAAATTCTTCAGTGCTGTGAGTATGAACTGGAGACAACTCTGAAGTAAATTGAATGAGAATGATTAATATGGGCATGTAAAACCATGTTACAGTTATTAGTTTCACTACAGTTGTCTCGGCCTTTTCTGTGTTGCAGAGTAAGGCATACACAACACGTGCCACGCTGGGCTATATGCTTAAGGAGTTGTTAAAGCTCTTCTGCTGGTGTCTTTAACACTTTAAAAGGCACTAGCCAGTTAACCAATCAAAGCCATAGTTTTTAAGTCTTTCGATTACAGTTGTATCTAAGTACTTGAGGGAAATAAAGCTGCTTTCCTACCCAGCTGCAACTTTTTACCTTTTTCCCTGCTTTAGTGGTGTCATGTCATCGTATGTTAGGGTTCCCTCAATCTAATGCTTATACTAACCTAGACATCTGTTCTAAACTGAGTAACCTATTGTGTGTTTCAGAACTGCAAAAGTGGATAAATATTAGCATAGTCAAGGCTAATAGCTGGAATATAATATTTTGGCTTCTATCCAGAGTTGGCTAAATCACTCAGTAGTTTTGTTGCCTGGTTTACTTATCTTTAAACATAAAATCCTGGACCTTGAAGTTCAGCAGTCTTAGGCCACTGTCACAGTATGCGTGCATTTGTAATAGCATAACTTGTCTTTCTTGGCATAGCCTGGATCTTTGACAAACCTTTAGTACTGCTCAGGTGAAGTAATTGTTTCATCTGACATGTCCTGCACATGATGGTACTGTACTGGTGCTGTGTGCTATTTAGCCCTTCTAGTCAGTGACCTCGTGGGCATGAACACCCTAGATCAAATCTAATCACTTCCTGACACATCATTTGTTTCTAGGTGATCTCTCTCAACTCTAGGCATAGTCAAAGGAAAGATGGTAGAACTTAATAATGAATGAATCACTTTCTCTTTAATCTTAGTCAGAGCCTGCCTGTTTGGTTTAGGTAAATGCACCTAATGGGAAAAAACAAACACAGCAGCTATGAACAAATAAATGCTACTGCATAAACTTATTAAAGAATGCAAGCCAATGCAAGCCAAATTTTTAAATTACTATTTTTTTTTTTAAGAAGCAGATTAGGAAGATCTGTTAAGAATGCAGGTTTTTATAAAGTTTGCAGCAACTGAGGTAAATGTGTAATTGTATCTTTGTTTTAATGAAGAAATCAAGTTTGGCTTTTCCAAGTCACTTTTTTCTCTTTCAGAGATGTTAAGGTGACATGTTAAAATGTACTTACTGAAGACGTATTAATGTAGAAAGTAGGAGCATAATGGTCTTGCCTGAGCAAAGGTGCAGTGATTTAATTAAAGGTGTGGTTTAATGAAAGGTTTGAGTTCTGTAAAGCCTCATTTGTCTGTTGACACTGTGTAAACATAATAAATTTCAGTTGAACTTTGCACTTGTGCACCTGTATGTTTAGGGATAGAATTAATAGAAGCATTTTAGAATCATAGAATCACACAGTGTTTAGGGTTGGAAGGGGCCTTAAAGATCATTTAGTCCCAGCTCCCTGTTGTGGGCAGGGACAACTTCCATGAGATCAGGTTGTTCAAAGCCCCATCCGGCCTGGCCTTGAACAGTTAAGGTGCTGAGGCATCCACAGCTTTTCTGGTCAGGCTACCTCATTTTAGGTTGTGTTTGTATCCAAGCTCTGTAACATGTAACAAACTAAATCAGTGCTCCTTTGGAAAAAAGGGGCCTAATCTAAGGTGTAGCAAGTGTGCTCCAGCCCTGAGCCAGAAGGTACTGGGAATAGAAAGAGTGATATTCAGACCATTTAGTCTGAACATCAAACTGCTGTTGATAAAGTTGATTGTGGCTCTGCATAACTGATTTCTTTTATATGTTTGGTGGGGCTTGGATGAAGATCACGATTGCAACCTCAAGTATGACTTTAATATACTGACGTCTGTAGAAGAGATACAGCTGGGTATTTATGAACTGTAACTCATAGCTTCTTTTTTTCAGTTGCAGATTGAAATATCATGGACAGAAAATAGTTTGGATTATGTATTTTGCCAGCATGTTGCTGCAGTTCTGGTTCTAACGATGGATAAGTGTAAGCACATAGGACGTCTGCGACTGGCCCGAGACCACTCCATTCTGAATCCCCAGAAGTGGCACTGCGTGGACTGCAATACCACCGAGTCCGTGTGGGCCTGCCTCAGCTGCTCGCACGTGGCGTGTGGCAGATACATTGAGGAGCATGCACTAAAGCACTTTCAGGAGAGCAGTCACCCCGTGGCGTTGGAGGTAAACGAGCTGTATGTTTTCTGTTACCTCTGCGACGATTACGTTCTTAACGATAACGCAACTGGTGATTTAAAACTCTTGCGAAGTACGTTAAGCGCAATCAAGAGCCAAAACTATGAGTGCACTACTCGAAGTGGGAGGACTTTGCGTTCCACGGGTACCAGTGACGACTCTTACCTTTCACATGGCGGTGCCCAAGCCTTGCTTCGGAATGAAGATCGCATGTTCACGGCTCTCTGGCACCGACGGCACGCGTTCCTGGGCAAAATATTCAGGTCATGGTTTGAGTTGACACCTACTGGGAAAAAGATTTTGGAAGAAGAAAGGCGTTGGGAAGAAGCAGAGCAAAGGCGGGACAAAGCTAGGAAGAGAAGACAAGAACGAAAGCGTGAGTTGAAAGCAGAGCTGGAAAAGATGCCTCCAAGAAAGAGCAGTCGTTTACAAAATCAGATTAGAATGTCCTCAGAAACAGCACCCTGCCTGCAAAAAACATCACAGAGTATCAAATCTGTGGCAGAGTCAGAAAAAACGTATACCTCAGATGAAGAACGGTTGAAAAAACTAAGTGACTCTCCAATGAAACGAAGGCCCACGGTGACTCCTGGGGTAACAGGACTGAGAAATCTGGGAAATACATGCTATATGAATTCTATCCTGCAGGTATTAAGTCACTTACTTACTTTTCGAGAATGCTTTTTAAAGCTTGATCTCAACCAAACTCAGGAACTGCTGGCGACAGCAACTAGTGGTAAAACTAGATCTTCATCTAAACACCTGTCAGTAGCTGCCTCAACATTACACGGGAATGAGAACCGAGAGAAAGTAAAGGGATCCTCTTCTGTGAGGCGGCCTAGTTTATCCTCTGGATTAAGTGGAGGAGCATCAAAAAGTAGAAATATGGAACTTATTCAGCCCAGAGAGCCCAGTTCAAAGCATATTTCTCTCTGTCATGAGCTGCATACTCTGTTTCAAGTTATGTGGTCTGGCAAATGGGCACTGGTGTCTCCTTTTGCCATGCTTCATTCTGTGTGGAGACTAATTCCAGCCTTCAGAGGATATGCCCAACAAGACGCTCAGGAATTTCTCTGTGAACTTTTGGATAAAGTGCAGCAGGAACTGGAGACTACGGGGACCAGATACCCAGCTCTCATCCCTGCTTCTCAAAGAAAACTTATAAAACAGGTTTTGAATGTGGTTAACAACATTTTTCATGGACAGCTATTAAGTCAGGTATGTTTGATGCTTTTTTCTATTTTTATTCTTTTTTTTTTTTTCAGTGTAGGATGATTTGTAGTTATGAATTTGTTACTGGTTAGTGATGGCATATTTCAAAGGTTAAGACATTTATAACCCCTGAGGAGGGATAGGGAGCCTATAGCAAACACAATTTCAGATGAAAGGTACTTTCTAAACCACAACAGTACTCCTAAGGCTAGATGAACCTAAATGTTAAATTTGGTATTTTAAAGCACACCTTAGCAACTACTGAGAAACATCTGATCTTGATTTTAGCTAATTTGCAGGAATAAAGAATTTACAATTATAGGCATCTATCTTATCACTGCAGTGATACTAGATAAAAGGTGTTAAAGAAGTTGTTAATCTCCTTTAAATGGAAACTGATTAGGTAATGGATGCCATTTGAGATGTGTCACTACAGAATAATTGCCTGTCATGATGCTATGTATGGGAATACTAATACTTCTTTTCTGTTACAAAGACCTAGAAGGCTCTGTCAACACAGGAACCAAATTTATGGGGTGGGGGTGATGGTTCTTTTCCTTTTTTTCTACCTGGCTACTCTCATTTTATCTTCTGGGCTTCCTGTTAAGTACTACAGCGTGTCTACTATTCTGCATATCCCAGTGTGTGCGTGTACAAATGTCTGAGAGCTGGCTGAACAAGCAAGCGCTGTTCGAATTAATCTGAAAAATCTGAAATTGCAGCAGGAGCAGGGGTTGAGAAAGTCTTAGTCCCCTGGAATTGGCCTTTATGGATGCACACGTTACTGAGGGTGTGCAAAAGCTTTTAATGGATATGTTGTGTGATGGAGTAGAGGTTTAATACAAATTAACAAAAATGTGGCTGTTCCCATTATTCTGACTATTTGATGTAAGGCTTAAGGTTTTTAATACATGAAGCTAGAAATCTGACTGGGTTTGGACTATGTTAGCATTGTTTACTGCTATCATACCTGTAAACTTTATAGTAAGATAACAACAGGACTTTGAAAACTAGGGTTGTTTGCAGCATATGATAACTTTTAGGTCATCTTAGATTTTGTGTAACTACTAGAAATTGCTGTATCTACTAATAAATCCAGACCAACTTCTGCCTTTCATTTGGCCCAGTGTAAGAACATTTCTGTTGGCATACTTCCTTTCCTCAGGGTAGTAAATGTATCTTGTATCAGGGTTGTGCTAATAGAAGTGTCTGGTATATTATGTCGGTAAAGCTTTATTTGAAAAATCACATTCTTCTCCCAAATAGTAACTTTGTTAGTTGCTTAAGTATTACTGACAAGGCTTGGCTTGCATTCTAGGCTTTCTTACAGGGATCTTTTTTTTGGAAGGATTTTCACGGCTCTGAAGACACAAGCATAATTTCAGTAGTACCACTTCTTTCACACGTGTTGTTAGTTTTGTTATATGAAGAGGCTTGTGACTAGAAACCCTCCCACCTTACTGAAACCAGGAGGGAAATAGTGAGAAGTGGCAGCGAGTAAGACTGAAAGGGAATTGAAGTTTTGTGCTATCCTGTGGCTTCTGTGACTACAACACAGAGCTCTTACAATGCCTGTGTGCAAAATACTGTCTTGATGAACTTCAGAATACCTGGAGTGAGAGGAACAAGGAAAGGAGTATCAAGGCTGTTATCTGTGATAATTTTTCCCTGGCTGTTAAGCAGTTCCCACAGACAGGGTTCAGCACTTTACTTCTTAATGTTCCCTTTGTCTTCTGCCACTCCTTTGCTTCAGTTTAGTTTTCACTAGCACTTTTGAACATGGTAAGTATTAAAAGCAAAAGGTAACCCCGGAAGATTTATATTTCTTCCTTGATAAAATATATTGAGGTCCTCTTAATGATTCAGTCACTGGTGTTTGCACACAGAAGTCTGAGCTTTAAATATAGCTCATAATAATTTGGGCAATTATTTTCCTCTCCTCAGTAAGGTTCCTGCATCATGATTTTGCCAGGTGTTTGTCAGAACTGGCACAAACTGCTATAATGAAGTTAGGAAAAAGGACAAGGAAACATCCATACAGGGCCAAAGAAAAGTATGAGACTTCTTGCTATGCCATTGCACCTTTGACAGTGTTAGATCTGAAGAGAAGGGAGTGTATGCTTTGTCCTTGTAGGCTTAACTTTATCTTAACTTCACCTACCCACAAGCTGTAACAGCATGACAATTTATCTCAAGAAGATAGTGGGAGCCATAACCTGCTGCTTTTAGATTTTAGTCTAGAGTATTTAATGAGCTACATCTTAATTCAGTTAATAAGGGGAATTGAGAAGCCTGTTCCTGTGTTGCAGATGCTTTCCGGTTTAGTTATCACTAAAAAGTTATACTTACTATTGAAAATATTAAAGATACTTCGTTCTGTGAGATACTCAAGTGCAGTGGAATCAATATTCTTGACCTTCAGTCTTCATGAATACTATGAAGTCCTTTTGATCAGTAACACAGGGGATCACTTACAATCCAGATAAGCTGTATGTTTGCTTAGGTTTCACATGGCTTTCACATGTGCAATAAAACATTTTCCCTTTTTTCTAGCGGTTCTATTTTAACTTGAAGGAAAGTCATAAACCCGAGTTTGCCATCCATCTGTTGCTGTTGCTGCCTGATTCAGCACTGCAACTGAATTTGGGATTAAGGAAAGAGATTGGGTGTGTGAGAGTCTTAGGCAGATTACTTTTTATTAACTAGAGAAGACTTTAGGTGATGTCAAAACAGTTGAGCGCTTTATGAGTTAGTGGGTTTTCATTTTGTTATGTTCTCAACTGATTTAAAGTAAGTCTTCTTCACCTACTACTTGAAATCTTTCACTATTTTATGGAATACTAGATTAGGTAATGAGTTACTCCAGGAACAGCACGAGTGGACTGCATCATGAATTTTTACTTTTTTTTTAATGTATTCCAATATCCTTTTTAGGGTTACACCTTTTTACTCTGCAGTACAAACTGATATTTCAATATGCAGTACGTCTAAGGGAAGTAAAGATCGGATATATGGCTACAGTGGCTCATCCCCCTCAACCCCACTGAAAGGGCAAGCAAATGCCAATATGTATATTTAAATCCCAGTTCTTTTCCATCTCTCAGTGCTTGTACTCTTGTGGGAGGTACCCACTGTCTCCTCTCCTTGATCCTTCAATGGGAAAAGAGGAAAATGCTGACTGCAGTGAAGTTACTTGCCACTGATAAACTGACCTGTACAGATCCACAGATCCTTTGAAATACACTTCAAGAGCTCAAGGACATCAGCCCCCATCTCAGAAATGGCCCATTTCACCAGCCTTTCCTGCTCCCTCTGGAAGGCAGCAAGACCCTCAGGTGTATCAGTTGCTCCACCCAAGTGTGTGTTATCTGCAAACATGTCGAGGTTTTAGCAGAACTGGCCCCAGTATCAACCCGTGGGGTACACCAATAGTGCCTGGGCTCCGGCTACATTTCAAGCCGCAGACCTGAATGCGTTGAGACTGGCTGTCCATTTATCTAGCCTGCACTGAATCTTTCTTTTTTTTTTTTGGGGGGGGGGGCATGTTATGGAATGCAGTGTTGGAAGCTTCACTGAAGTTAAGATAAACAACATCCACTGTTTTCCACTCATTCACTGGTTACCTGTACCAGTCATCTCATGGTTGGAAGAAGGGCTATCAGGTTGGTCAACCATGATTTTCCCATCATAGATTTTAATCTGCTCCCAATCATCATGTTAATATCTTTGAAAATGGTTTCTGGAATCATTTGCTCCATCAGCCTTCCCACAGGTCAAGGTGATGCAGATTGGCTTGTAGTTCCCCAGATCCTCCTTGAAGACAAGAGTAATGCTTTCTTCCTGTCCTCAGGAACATTCCCTGATTGCCATGAACTTTCAAAGGTGAAAGATGATCTTGCAACCCCCTCAGCCAGGTCCCTTTGTTCTTTTAGTTTATTCAGGGATAGTTTCTAATTCTAGGTAAGCAGAAGGAGGACAGTTGCTATTTTCTGTCACTAAAAAAGGCCCAGTAAGGGAGGAGGAAAAATAAGGTTTACGCTGATTTACGTGTGTACATAATTCTGGGAAGAAAATGAATGTTGATTTATAAAAGCAGTTTTTTACTGAACAGGCACATGTTGCAAAGCAGTAAATAGTTGTTGGTGATTTCTTAATAGAGTGCTGTTGATTAAATAAAACCTTAATTTTAACATCTTTTTGGAGTGGTGAGGAACCCTTTAGAAACTGTTTTGTTTGGGGCTTTGAAAAGTCTTTGTGAGGATTCCACTGCATTTGAATGGGGTACTTTAGGTAAAGTTCTGCCTAGATTTCTGTCACAGCAACACCCATCAGCAGTGCAAGTGAAGAGCAGTCTGCTGGCAGTGCTGGGTTGGTAATGACTTTACAGCAAAGTTGTGATGAGTTACTGTTCCTTCATAGGACAAACCTGTCGTGGGCTTGAGAGGTCTTTTCCCAGTAATTCCCTATCTATAGCGATGCCTAGTAAGAACTAGCTTTTGATATCTCTAGGCATACGTAAAAAAAACCCCAAACACCAAGTGGTTTGATGACTTCCTGATCGTGTTTCATATGAAATCTGAGCAAAGTGCCTGCCCCCAGCCTCACTCAGCACTGCAGGAGAGCAGTGTGCAGAGAAATGAAGTGCCTATGTCAAGACCTAGAGAGTGAAGTAGGTTCTAAGCCGATGGAGTGTGCAAACTGTGTTTAAAGTTTTAAAATGTATCTGTTCTCCTTGTAAATCTCGCTTCATTTACTTGCTCAAACAGTGTATTTTCAGACAGATTGCCTGAGAGAAGCAGAAAGGTGCCATTTGGGTTTTTTTTTAAAGCCCTTCAGTTTTGGGTGAGTTTAAGCTTAAAAGTGTATGCTGGGGCTGGCTGTCGTGCAGTGCTGCGTATTAAGGCCCACGCTGAATAGACAGTCGGGTATGTAGTAGGAGGATTTGCATGTAGCCCATCCATGACGTGTATGCTGATTTGTGTATCCTGGTACTAGTCTCCGAGCTTTTAGGTGCTGCCTGAATCACAAAATGGTTGTCAGATGATTTCCCAAATAGATGGAGGCGACATTTGAAAAGAGTTAATCCCTAGGGAGGTCAGTGAATCACAGACCACAGTTTGCTACCGTTATGCTTATGTTATCTGGTAAACAGGTACAGATTGCTTTGATGATGGTGTATGCTCATCACTACAAAGCTCAGTTCTTTTTGTGACTGAGGAAATAGCCTATGGGCTGTCACGTGGAATCCCATACTATAGCAGCATACTAGAAGCTCCTTTGAGTACTCTGCTGTGGAAAAATTCAATTGCTACTCTTTCTATATATGTCTCATATAGTGAAAACCCAAAACCAGGGCTGGCCATCTTCCTGTTCTTGAAAAATCAAAAAAGAATTAGAGCAGAGATGGTAACAGTCTGCAGCAATATGTTAACTATTTTCTTTGGCTGCATTTAGGCTGAATGCCATCCGGGGCAGTGGCTGTCTGTCAAATTATTGTGGGCACAATGATGCTTGTCTGAGTGGCCTCCATGCTTAGCTTGAATTAAGCAATTTGATCTAGCTCTTTCAGCTTGGCCTTTGGCCCATGATTGAATACTGAGCTGTAACCAGACAATTGTATGTAGCACCCCTGTTTCAAGGCGTGAGAGGGTGGTCAGGGCAGAACATGAGGTAGAGATTGCAGACTAGCTAAAACCAGTCTCTTACTTTCCTTGCTCTAATGTAAGCTTCTCATATCGCTTTGTTATAAATGACAGCAGTGAGGCTTTTTAAAATAGCAGTAGTGGAATGTAAAGGGGAGGTGGAATCAAACTCTGAATTTGTAAAATGCAGTCATAAAAAGACAAACGTTGCTAACCAGATTGTTAGAGCAAAGTCACTCTTCTATTACTGTTGGGCGTACTCATAGCATAAAAAGTTACACTGGACAGATGCATAAAGTTTTTGGCAGCTCTTTGAGTTCATGTTTGGGAGATTTTCTGTATTGTTTTGTTTATGTTTTGTTTTTTATAAAAACCTCACATCCTGTTCAAGCAGCTTTTGAGCAGTTTGTACAATTTCAGTGGTTTTCACGGGAAAAGAAAATCGTGCTGTGTCAATTGGTAGTGGAGCGTGAGATAAAGGAGTCCCTTTTAGGATGGAAAGAGAAGTGATGGGAGTGTTGCAAAGCCTGTGCTGATGGACAGGCCAGTGCAGATGGATTCCACAGAAGGGAAGGGACCCCTCCTACTTGTTGAGTAATCCAAACTGAGAACTTGGGCCTGGCTAAGAAAACTACTTCCAACCTTTTTTTTCCAGCCCTGATTTTCCTGTCATTTCCCATTGAGCTGGGAGTGCGTAGAGGAGCAGTTAGCACACTGGGGCTGATATAGTTGGGTGTGTGCTTATCCAAACATGTCCCTTGGCTGTTGGCTAGTAGGCAAATCCCAGATGACATTTTAAGAGTTTAACTCTGCGTCACGGTGCGCAGGAGCATCGTGCATTTGAGGAAGTAAGTACAGTTCTAGATCAGTACGGGGTTTTCTCAGAACAACTCAGCTTTGCCCACGGTTGCATGAGGAGATGAAGCAGCGTGAGTTTATCTTGTGGGTTTTTGGAGAGGCAAAAATTGGAAGCTGGATAATTTTTTTTTTCCTTTGGGATGGTACCTATTAACTAGTTGAGAAAGAGACTATTAAAATAACCCAGATTATTAACATTATGCACTAAATCTAAACTTCAGACACTGTTAATTGTCTGTACTGAGTTCAGGTATGTACTTCTTCCTGAGCCCCGTTACTCTTCAGTGTGCATTCGTGTGCAGCAAATCCTTAAGTAACTCGTCAATTAAATAAACTTTTGGCCCAACAAAACCTCCCATTTGTACAGCAGAAATCTATTAGTCATTCTGTGTTTATGCCGGAGTTAGCTTGAACTGTGGCCAAACATATCATTTTGTCTCCAAGTCTAGATTCCAGCTCTGAATTACTAATAGTTTGTGGCTTTGAAACGTTGCCAGATGTTAGCACTTACAGAAGAAGCTCCTGTCAGTGTAAATTAAAACAGAAGACGCTCCTCTTTTCTGCCATGGAAGTTCAGAGTTGTGTTTTCTAAGAACAAGGCAGTGGCATTTTGTTCTTAGAACTTAAAGCGGCAAACTAAAGCTTTCCTGAAACTCCACTGCTAAACACGTGTGCTGGTACACAAATGCACATCCTCGTTAGGCAGCTAATGCATAGATAGCCCAGAAACTGTTGTAGTTTATTAATGCATTAAAAAAAATAAAATAGAAGAACACCTAGGAGGAAGGTACCGTAAGTGGCAGATCCGTTTGTATGTAAATGATGATGAAATAACAGACAAAGCAGGGTGAAGAGTTACTCACGTAACAGTGTCTCCCCAGAGGAAAATAAAGGAGCACTTGAACAGAATGGAATGGATTTTCACTCTTGTGTAGTCTTACTAACCCGATTGAGGAGAGCTACGCTGGATTTGTGTACACCAGCAACGCCAAGGCGTGCCTGTGAAATAACAAAATTTGGATCCTGTGTGGATTTTCATTCCTTTATTATTACATCTTTGTATTACTTGTTACAAAAAAAACCCGTTATTTTCCTAAATAGGAAGCACACTTAGAGAGATTTAATTTGGCAATTATTTACCCTTGTGGTGCAAATGTAAGGACATATTTGATATTCCATTTACTGTAAAACACAAATGGTGGTGTCTCATCACACCTGGCTGTTATTCTGAGCTGATAAGTAACAGTATCTTGACAGTTTGGGCCTATATGAAAATTCTGAGTTCCTTTAATCTTTTTGGTGGGAAAGTGTCATTGTTGGGGAAGGAGGTAGGAACACGTTGGATGCTTATGGAACTTCTGTCAAAGCTATCTATCCAAGCACAATTTAAAATTCAATTTATTTTCAGAATGCATCTTTTTTAGAGCAGTGAGGCTAGAGCTGCTTGAGTTAGTGACCAACTCCAATTCATAAGCCAATAAATACACTACTAGTGGAAAACTCAGGTAATTATTCCTCAGGATCGCATTGTTCTTGATTGCATTGAACCCACCAAGGTAAACATACCTTTAGTCTCTCACACACACGTGGTATCTACTGGTATTTCTGTAGAGTCTTGATGAATTATGCTTGTTACAATCTAAATAGAGTTTCCCTACTGCATAGGTCAGCTGCTACTAGAGGTTGTTTGTCTGCATGGATTGTGAGAGGGTTGGAGGTCCTTATGGAGAAAGACTCCTGATCCAACACTTCTATAAACAGCTTCCAGCTGGCTTTTAGAAATTGCATTGCAAATCAACACCTAGTGTGTTGCTGTTCCAGCATAGAAGAGCTACTGCTTCTAACTTACTTTCCTAAATAGTGAACGTTACCGTAAATTTATTGTCCCCTGCTGTAATATCTGCATTTTCCAGGTTGACTCACTTCACTTCTTGCCATTTTATTTATGTTGTCTTACTGCTTGTCCTTTCCCTAGTGTGACGATGGATCCACTTACTGAAAGAAGAAATAAATTCTTTTTACCTGTTAATTTTTCTTTGAAGAAGTGTGCTTCCTAATCCAGGCTTCCCTGGAAGACTTACAAAGTAAGAAGGATATGACTTTAAAATCCCCAGCTGTGTGTTGTGGGTTTGGTTTGGTTTTGTTTTGAATTAACCTAAACTATAGGTTTTTTTCTCTTTCATGTAAATTTTCCTCTTGGTGTGTTTCTTTTTGGAGAAAAGACTCCCGAGACTCCATCAGCTGTTTTCTCTTGGACAGTCCCAGGCAGACCATTTTGACACCGCTTTTGTTTCTCAGTAAAACATAAGAACACTTACCTGATTTGTAATAACAGTATTGGACATGCTGCTTCAGAGAAAAGAAATAAGGTGTATCATTGCTTTTGTTAAATGACTTTGTGGCATCAGTTGTCTCTAGGGGGAAAAAAGATAGATTTTGAGAGTGATGTTGTGGTACGCTTTAGGAGAGGAAGTTTGGTTTTAAGTGTAAGCAACCAGTGAAATATTGTTTTACAGGTTACATGTCTTGCCTGTGACAATAAATCAAATACCATAGAACCTTTCTGGGATCTATCCCTGGAGTTTCCTGAGAGGTATCACTGCAACGGCAAGGAGATGTCATCTCAGTATCCATGTCTGCTGACAGAAATGCTGGCCAAGTTTACAGAAACTGAAGCTTTGGAAGGAAAGATTTATGCATGTGATCAGTGCAACAGTGAGTAAAGGCAGTATGTACTCACGCGTCCGTTCTCTGTGTAAAATAGAAAGTAAACTGATTGTTAGTATTTTCCTTCCCCGCTTTTACAGTCTTAAGTATGTTGCAAATCAAGCCCTGGTGTGGCCACTTGACAGCTCACCATCTGGGAGATAAAATTGTTCAAAGGATGTCTTAAAGTGTGATGCTTCTCTTAGATGAGGCCTGGTCACACATTAATGGGAATTCTGATACTCCCAGCTGAAGAATCCATCAGCTTTTTAAATTAAGGTGACTAACCCAAGTGACCACAGGTATTTTATACTTGCAGCATAAAATAATCCTTGCAAAACGGCTCTCTCAGAGTGTATCTTTTTTAAGGATACTCAGATTTGGTGGATAAATCTTAGACTGAAACACAAGGCTGTTATGGAGATGTGTATTGTGTAACTGTGTGTTATGCCTCAGCAAAACGAAGGAAGTTTTCTTCTAAACCAGTTATACTCACAGAAGCTCAGAAGCAGCTTATGGTGTGTCGGCTACCTCAGGTTCTCAGACTGCATCTGAAACGCTTTAGGTAAGTAGCACCACAGCAAACAGCGGTGCAAGCTGACCCGCTCAGTCCCGCTCTGCTCTCGCTTGGGGGTCAATGGCTTTCAGCTTCAGTGTAATTTCCCTTCATAATGAGAAATAGTTACTAGAAATCTATTTTCCTTGTTAAATATAAACATCAGTAAGACACACTAGAAATAGGGAATTGATCTTTTGGATTCCAACTACTTCCTGCTTTAATACTAAAATTATTTCATCCTTTTCAGTCAAAAGCTACTGACCTCTCTGTGACCCTTTTATCAACTTCTCTGTTGATAAAAATTAATCTTGTGTTACCTTCAGGTAGAGCGAATGTTGTTATTCACTTATGTACAAACCAGGATGGTCTTCAGTGGAAGTCTCACATAACCTTTACATATCAAATACGTTAATGGATTAGCCTGAGTGTAAGGAAGGGGAGACTGCACCCCTGTCAATTCTTAGTCCACACATTAGTACAAAGTCTGTCCTGAATACAAAGGAAAATGAAAATGAAACAGATAGAATACATGGGAATTGCTTCCCACTTACCATTACACAGAGCTTAAGATGGTTATTTCCAAAGATGAGAACAGTAGGTGCCATGAACACAATTTAAAAGGTCTTGAAATAAAAAAGTGCAAGAGGAAGCCTAGGGAAAAAGTGTGTGAATTAGCATTTATTTTGTGCCCAAAGACAAGAGTGAAGATGATGCTTGTTACATTAAAACCTAGTTCAGAATGCTGTGTTCTCCCTTTGAGAAACATGTAAGCTTTCATTTGACTTCACTTTCCAGGTGGTCGGGACGCAATCATCGTGAGAAGATTGGCGTACACGTCAATTTTGATCAAATGCTGAACATGGAGCCTTACTGCTGCAGAGAATCCCTCAAGTCCCTCCTACCTGACTGCTTTATCTACGACTTGTCTGCTGTGGTGATGCATCACGGGAAAGGATTTGGCTCAGGGCACTACACTGCCTACTGCTACAATTCAGAAGGAGGTAGGAACCAGCCGTGAATTAAGGGGTGTTGGTAATTCTCAACTCATCAGTTTTCTCCACTCAAACGCAAGAGGGAGTCACTTGTAGCTGAACTGCCTGGAGTGAGGATTGCAGTTCTGCAGACCAAAACACTGCAATTTTTGCAGCAGCTTCTTCACATTTTTTTGACTGTAAAGCCTCATAAATCTGAGGAAGTGTCCTGGCTTCAGCTGGGATGGATAGAGTTAATTTTCTTCCTAGCAGCTGCTGGGTTTTGGATTTAGTAATGAGAATAATGTTGATATCATGTTGTTTTAGTCGTTGCTAGGTAATGCTTAGATTAAGCGAAGGGCCTTTTCAGCTTCCCATAAAAGCTGAGAGGGAGCGCAGACAGGAGAAGCTGGCCCAAGGAGTATTCCATACCACAGACATCACGCTCAGTGTATAAATTGGGGTTGGCCAGCGGGCAGGAATCACCATTCACTGCCTGGGGTGGGCTAGACAAGTGATCATCAGGTGGTAGTGTATCACTCATTTTGCACATTCTCTGATTATTCTGTTAAACTGTTCCTCATCTCAACCCATGAGGTTTCCTTTTTTCCCATTTCTCCTCCCCTGTCCCTCTGTGGGTGACAGCAGATGAAGGGCTGCACGGTGCTGGTTGCCACTTGAGGCTAAACCACCACAAGAAGCTAAGCTGGGGGTTTAAAATGGAGAGGCAAATATCCTAGGTCAACCAAGGCAGTATGCTATTTCTACCCAACTTGTTAATCGAGACTGAGTAATTGATTATTGAATACAATGCAATTACCTCAAGCCAGTGTCCTGATGACTTTTTTTTTTGGGTGTATTTCTTACCTGCAGGATTTTGGGTACACTGCAATGATTCGAAACTCAACTTGTGCACTATGGAAGAAGTACGCAGGGCTCAAGCTTACATTTTGTTTTACAGCCAACGACTTACTCAGGCAAATGGACGTGGCAAAGCGCCATGTCCCAGCACAGCTGATAGTCAGCAGCACGCAGAAGTAGCTGACTGTTCCATGGACACCAGTAGCAGCTAATCCAAAGCCAGTTAACTGTCTATGGTAAAAGTTTGAATTGTCACAAAGGATATATTTTTAAATGAAATGAAAAGTACGGGATGGTACTTTATTTTTTTTTTACTTTGAATCCATGTACAATGTTTCTATACTTTTGTATTAGTTAAAGTGCTCTTTGCAATTGTTAGGAAAAGTTTTTATTGACAGTAAGTAACCTAGAATTTCAATACAGCTATTTTTTTAAGAAAAAGATTGCTATTTGCATTTAACTCTTACCTCAGGCTGTTTTTTAAAGCTGGTTTTGTATTTTGATAATCTTTTTGAATTGGTTTAGAAAAATGACTTTCGATGGGCAAGTGATGTTTCTCTGGTTAACTTTCTGTATCTGCTTCTGTACATCTTAGAGCGTAGAGTTAATGATATCCCCATTCTTACTGTCTGCAGGAATTGCAGCTAGGCCTTAGAGTATTAACATGCACCAGCAAGGAATGTTTTACAGATGGCAAATGGTAACTGAACTGTTTGCAGGGAACTTCCAGTATCCTCTTTGTGACTGAAGTGAAATTATTTTGCAAGCTTCAAGGGAGCTACACTAAAGATAGAATTTCTTGCAATCTGAAGTTGAGAAAGCGAAGCAACACGAGACTGTGTCTTTCCCAGGACTTCCATGTTTTAGCCTTAACAAGACTGACAGCTGAAAGCTCAAGTGCCAGATTTGAAGTACGAACTTTGACAATGTGTGGCTTTTTATTCCAAAACTTAAAAGTTTTCTTAAAAAAAGAAACCCTCAACAGAACCATGCTCGCCCACCCCACTGCCACTGCTCCAAGAACATTAGCACCCCCTTTCTTGCATTGGACAGACTTGCATTAGGTTGCAGCAAGTGTCATCTGTTGCAGTGTCCTCAAACACAAACCACCGAACAGAAGCTGTAGAACTCCTGTGAAAGCGTTTTTCAATCTGACTGGCTTCCTCCCCTCCAGCTGCTGTACCTTCTCCACGGCCTGACCACTAGCATTAACAGAACTGGGCACTGAGGAGAAGCTAACAAGCAGGATCTGACCGGTCTCCACATATATAGTAGTTAATGCCAGGTAAATTTTAATTGTGAAGTTCTTTTGCATAAGTCTTATGCAAATTCTTACCTCAACTTCTGCAAAGTTTATACCTCAATAAAATGCCTTGATGTGGACAGAAAACCGCGTGTGTTGCTGGAATTAGTTCCTACATTATCACTACAGTATTTCTTTTAAGTTATTTTTAAACAGGGTAACGGGTTAAGGCGTTAAGTATAAGACTACTTTGGCCATTGGTCAGTGATTTAACAGCTGGTTTTACTCTTGACTTTGCCTGTAACTTCTATGTTTCTGACAGATGCTGTATTACAATGAGCTCAGTGCCCTCAGATCTCAAACTTTCTTCACCATGTGCTCATCCTAATGGAGCGTGCAAAAGCAGTTTAATCCTTCTTGGGTTGGTTTGAATATTTTTTTTAAGCCAAGAGCCACCTGCTAAAGCAAGATGATCTGACAAATCTACTTGTTCTGGCCATGAAGTCTCCAAATACTCTTTCCCTCTCTGCTGTCCTGTCTGCTGAGGAAATGTCTGTTACAACACAAGAGACCCAGGCAAAACTCACCTGATGCTTCCACAGTTCCAGGTTCTTTGCATGAAAGACTCATCATGTGAAAGCATCTCATCATCAACCTTTGTCTCCCTCTACTCTCCACCTTCATTGCAATCTACATCCAGAAAAATAGCAAAGGTTCAAGCGAGCTCCTTCAACCTGAACCTAAGAGCTGTACAGCCCAGATAGCTGGTCTCTGATCACTCTGAGCTCCGTACTCTGCCTTTGCTGAATTTCCTCTCTGTGCACAAGCAGTCAGTGCTCGGAGGAACTCAGAAAGCAACTGGGACAGCAATTACTGTTAAGGAAAGGCTTGGGACACCCTCACACACAGGGTAATACTCTTGTGAGTAGTAATTTGTCAGCCAACTACAGGGTGAACACACACACACAGACTGTCACTCAAGACAGAAATGGTTCCAGTAATTAAAGTTTTGCATGTATTTGTGAGCTCATGTGCTGAATCCCTCCCGCCCCTTCAGGAGAGGAGCTGGATTTTTTTCCCCCCAGGTAAAGAAGGGAAGCGGCACCTACTGCGTACCTTTGAGAGCACACAGACTTTCTGAGAGCAGACGGGGTCTCTGGAGATTGTAGAGCCCAGCTCTGCTTAAAACAGGGTCAGCTATAACAGGTTGCTCGGGGCTTGTGGGCATTTGGGTTTTCAATAGCACCAAGCATGGAGACACCCCAACTTCTTGGGGCAGCCTGTGTCAGTGCTAGGCCGTCCTCACAGAACACTTTCTTCCCTCTCAGTGTAACCCCCCTTGTCCCTCAGCTTGTGCCTGTGTCCTCTTGTCACTGGGCACCACTGAGAAGAGCCTGGCTCTATCTTATATACTGCTCCATCACTAGGTGTTTACACACATGGGTAAGATCCCCTTGAGCTTCCCCTCCTCCAGATGGAACACTCCCAGTTTCCTCGGCCTCTCCTCGTATGTCAGATGTTCCAAGCCCTTCCCTCATCTTCCTGGCCCTTACTGGAGTCACTCCAGTAAGTCCACACCTTGTACTGGGAAAGTCAGCACTGGACCTAGCCCTTCAGCTGTGCCCCACCAGGGCTGAGGAGAGAGGGAGGTTCACCTCCCTCAAGGATGCTCTGCCTAACACACCCGTGAAGGCTGCTGTCTGCCTTCCTGCAAGGGCATGTCCCTGCATCACTATTTACTTGTCCCCAAGGACCTCTGAGGAGCTGCTTCCCAGCCTCTACTGGTGCCTGGGGTTATTGATGCCCAGGTGCAGGACTTGGTATTGCCCTTAGTTGAAGTTGATGAGGTTCCTGTTGGCCCATGTTCCCAGCCTGTCCAGCTCCCCCTGGGTGGCAGTGGCCCCAGCCTCTTCTCCTCACACCGTATTGTCTGAGCGCACCGACACACCAGGCAGGTCAAAATAACCCATTCTTAAACTGAAAAATAAAACCATTTTCCAGGCCCGGGGGGTAACAGATGCAAGCAGCCAAAGAGATTACGTCTCTTCACTTTCATCTAGAGGTAAAACAAGGCCTCACTACAGCTCTCTCCCCTTCAAGAGATTGAGAAATCTTTCTGAGAGAAAAATACAAACTTCACAAACCAGGGAAGCAGATGCCTCCAGCCCCCAGACATCGAGGCAAAAGGCTTCCTCTTCACCTACACGTCTCAGCTGCTGACAGTCTACGCTGTGCCCTTCCAAAACGAGAGGGAAGCCAGCATCAGTCCAAAAGCAAAGGTAAGAACCTATGACTTCTAGTCTCAGCTACAGGAGCTGGGTGACTGCCACGACACAAAACAACTCAACCCCCCTGAGCCAGTCTCAGCAGAGTTGTCTCATTAGCTTTTTTCATTTACTTAAAGAGTACCCAAACATTTCCATTTGGAAAACCAGAATTGCCTCCTGAACCCGTGGAGAAAAATACACATTATTGAAACAGCAGCAACAAAACCCAGCCGTGCTGTGCTGGTCTCCAGTCACACTGTCCTCAGCCCTACACACACTTTCATAAAACCATCTGGCAGAAACGTTACTTTGTGAAGGGGCTTAAGAAAATGCCCGGCCTGCCTTTACTTGGGGGCAGCCGAGAGATGTTCCACGGCACCTCCAGTACCAACAAGCTGGAAGCGCAAAATCCCAGCAAATGATTAACTATAAGAGGCCTAACTCTTCTTTTTTCCTTCCTGTAAGATAAATATTTGAAAGGAGGAGGATTTGGCAAAGCTCCTTTACCTCCAACCACCACCTGCAGAAATCAAATCTAACAAATTCCAGTCATGTTTACACTTCACACCATTAAGTTTCCGTGATACCCTCTTACCCCGGTTTTGTACTTGTATTGCAATACGGCAGATGTTATTTGGATACACTGAAGGAACAGGAGGTTGGAAGACACAACAGCAGCTTTCTTACTGTAACAGCAACTCGGGGTATCTCCCTCCCTGTGTGCCCTCTTTCAGCCTCTTTGAAAAGTTCCTTAAAACACCCTTTAAAAAGTTCCTTAAAACGCCCTTAAAACACCTCGGAAGGTCCCTCGGAGGTTCCATGAAGGTCAAGCTGGTTTATTTCACACTCAAAGGGTTAAGGCCCTGGGGATACACCATACAGCTGCCAACGTCATTTCCATTTTTCAAAAAACTCGGTCACTAAAAAGGGAAACTCCTGCTCCTTCTCGTAAGGTGTTAGTTTGGAGCCAAAATGTCAAGTGCAAACATCCCAAGGAAATGTACCACGGGCACACAAATGGAAAACTGGTTTTAAATGGGAACCCCGTGACTCTGATTACAACCACCTCTTTGACTCAAATAAAAGCAGCAGAATCTGGTCTTTGGATGGGAAGCCCCTGTAGTTTTAACAACAGGGCTTTTATATTCTACAAGCTACCCACGCTGCAGCAGCTTTGAGAAACAACGTCCCAAGCCCATCTCTCCACACAAGACTCCTGCTCGCTGGCTGGCAGTGCTGGAATCCACCAGCCCCATTCTCATCCCACCTCATCTGACCATGAGCCTCGGGTGCTGCTTGACCCTGCGTACAGCTCCTGCGTACAGCTCCAGCCCAGGCCACGCTGCCCGAGGAGAAGGAAGCACCAGGGCAGCTCCAGGCAGTCGCCTTCTTGACAACTGCTGGAGGGCTTTCACCTCAATTCCCACACAATAGAGTTGGGGTTGGGTGGGGTTTTTTTTGTCTGTTTGTTTGGGACAGAGACAAGTTCACTTTGCTTTCACAAGCTGGGGTCAGAAGTTCCTGCCTCACCCTGCTCCTTCCGTGTGGGTAAAGGGGACAGGAGTTAAACAGTCCAACAAGCTGGGAAAGGCCCCCCCCAAACTGAGGAGACCTGCTGCCCCCAGTGAGCGCACGGTCTGTATCAGTAGTGCTGCTGTTGAACAGAAGACAATTTGCTGCATTTTACTGCCAGAAAATTAGTACAAGGGGCCACAAAATGAACAGCATTTGAGCAACCTGCTCTAGGGGGAGGTGTCCCTGCCCATGGCAGCAGGGCTGGAACTCGAGGATCTTGAAGGTCCCTTACAACTCTAACCATTCCATGATTCTAACAGAGGACTTACTTAAGCTGAAGCCTTATTCAGGCAGGTGATCAAAATGCAGGGGGATAAAAAACAGACCCAACCCCACCTCTAAGAGGAGAAGCATGGTGTTGGAGTCTAAAATTAGTCCCCTGGTTAAGAAAATCTTAGGCCACACCTTCCTCAAGAGGACAGATGATGAGGTCCAGCTGTACGTTCTCTATAATGACATGTGTGTCTCAAGGTTTGCGTGAATGAAAAACCCCACAAAGTAGATTCTGAACTCTCTACTTGTGCACCTCTAATAACAGTACTCTACACAAACTAGTGCCATATTTTGGTGGATTTGGTGCTGCACATACTCAAGAACCAAGATGACTCCCATCTTCTGGACCTTTGAGGAAGACAGACTTCAAGATCCAGCTCAGGAGTCTTTGATAAACTTTGATTTTGCCAAGTAACAAAGACAGTCCAGTCCAGTTATCAGACAGCAGGGCCAGGACTTTAGAACTACACTTCCAGCAACAGGAAAAGGCAGCCTAAAAAGCACAAAAACAGCAGAGGAATTTTAATGCAAGGCTGCTGTAGAAATAGGGCTTTACCTTCTATACTGACAGGTGTAAAGGGTCAGCAGGATGGCCAGCAGCACAGCAGACACGTATCCAGATAACCCAAATTAAATCTAATGGCAACAAATCATCATGGTGTTCTGCAAGGAGTTTTCTGAGGCCCTTCCCCTACAAAGCATCACACATGACTATCAGCTTCCCAACGGGAATTAGCACACGGCCACCAAGTTAAGAAAGTTAAAAGAACAGGCTACAGTCCCAAGTAGCTCTACTAGTCTGGATCTTCCGATCACACTCAGGTAAAAGAACCGACAAAGGGAGGAAAACAAATCATTGAGCTGTGTGAATGTTCTGGAAGTGACCACCGGGAGGATTCAAAAACAGCTGAAGCTGTAGGAACAGTGTCAGATGTCACTGAGCTACCAAGGGACTACCTTTCTAGAAAGCAAAGCCTGGAGTTAGTGGATAAGAGGCTGAGACCCAAAGCAGATTCGTCTTGCTTGTTTCTGGTAGTATTTGTAGTAACCAGGCTTGTCACCAAAACGGGGTGAGCTGGAAACCATTAATTCTACCCTGTTCATCCCAGATCCTTTCAAGGGCCAGTTTTTTCTTTGCAATGCACAGGCACGTACACCAGCTACTGTTTGTTTGGAAGCCGAGAGACACATGCCCACACAGCTGCATAAATCACTTAAAAACTCACTGCTGGGATGCCAAGACTCCCAACCAGCGAGGACAGGAACACACGTGTCAGTGTCCTATTTCATCTGTTTCTACAAGCAGCACTGAGACCAAGTACTACTCGCCACCAGGAGAAAGAACACCCACGTCTCTTACTTCTAAGGCAGCACCAACACTGCTCCCCTCTGAACTGCAGCTCCCAGGCTGGAGTTTTAAAGGACAAACTGCAACTTTTTTTTACCCAAAGACAGAGGGTGAAAGAACTGATAATTCTAAATTGATACGAACTCCTCTATAAATAAGCACAGGCTGCTGCTATAAAGGAGCAGGTGAAGTGTCTCTGATTCCTAATACTGTTACTGACCTATGAAATAAGCCGTTGTTCGTGTTACCAGTAACTACACAGCATTTTAATACCCAAGCCATGCACATATACACACACACACACACAGAGCACTGGAAGACGTACAGCATCGAGGCTTGAAGAGCCACCAGACTGAATTCACCTTTAGGAATGAGATTCACCCACCTGATTTGCTGCCGTGGGAAGACAGACAACGATGGCTTAGGGCAAGAAAACATCAAACATCACAGATTAGTCTGCCCTGCATGGAAGAACTTTCGACACTCCAAAATAAGTTAAGGTTTTCACTGTCCCCGCAACTTGTCCAATCTGATGTGTACTTTAAGGAAAGCGGGACTCACAGGAAGCATAATTTCACTCCATGCACAAAGGCATGCCAGTGGCAAAGGATCCGTAGGGATATATACTAAAATTCCCAGTTGACTCCAGCCTGAGATTGCATGTTACTGGTGACAGCAACAGAGACCACAAAATGGATGCGACATATTCCAAACACAGGTAAAATCTAAGGCAAAGGCTGGCACCCTCAAACCACACCACCCATCCCCACACACCTCCACTGAAGTCAGGCTCCGTCCTGCAAAGCGCTGCTGACTGCTTGCCCTGTACCCCAGCGCTGCCAGGCTATGTAAATAAGCACAAAAAGGTAAAGGTTCATATTAAGGGTAAGGCAGGTCCAGTTCCACGACAAGAAATGGCAAATCAAGTTTGTAAAATATTTAATAGAGCGCTTTCCCAGCAGACTCCTGACCAGAATCATAACCAGACTTCTAAAAAGTATATATATTTTTAGATCTGAAAATCTGTCTTTATTTTTTTACAAAATGGATTCCAGGAAGTTTAAAAGGCAACATCATAGAGGACTTGGGTGCAGAATCAGGTGTAGTCATTCAAAGCATTCAAGTAGGAATACGGTAATATAAATATTTGAAAAGCATCTTTTTATCATAAATGTTCAAAACAAAATGTATAACTCATTCCAAACTAAAAATTGAGCTTTAGAGCACGTATTTCCCTGAACAGAAAAAAATAAGTAACTTTTGAAATATTTCTAAAGGCCTGAAAGCTTTTTTTTTTCTTGGTTAGTTACATTAGAAGACTTGCCTTTGATTAAATTCCTTCCTTTCCAAGTACGGAAAGTATTCCATCAGTCCACTGTTAAAACAGACACCGTGTTGCAGATTAATTCTGGTATAGTACGTTCCAACAAAGCCTAGAGTATAAAGGTGCTGAGGTGGCTTTGAGCTTAGTAGTCATCTCCTCTGCTGACAACCTCCTTGCACGTGGGGCGCAGCAGTATAGTATGCTCAAACTGTGCCGTGTAGGAGCCTTTAATGTCGCACAAGGGAGGATATGGATCCACTATACCCAAGTCGCAGAGGTTCTTCAGGGCCATCAGGTATTTGCTCTCTCCCAGGCGATCTAACCATCTGCGGCAGAAGGCAAGAGTACCAAAGTTTTCATTGATAACGTTTAGCAAGTGTTTTGCTCGGGGAAGCCTGAGGAAACAAAACCAAGACCAGGTTTGAGATGAAAGAGGTACCCGTCAAGCAAGCGTTCACAACAGCAATAAGCCACACCTATTAAGAGAAGGGTTAGATTTCCAGGTATTTTAAGACTGCCTGGTCTTGGGATGACTTCCTAGGCCAACCAGGTGTTCCCTTCACAAAAACTGCATCTTCCTCCTGCTCAAAAAAAACTGGACTGCTGCCAACCACGTTGGCCAGCCATTTCAAACAGGGCAGGTTAGATTATGAATGTATTTGTATCTCACCACCCAAGGAAAACAACAAAAACCCCGCAGTGACAGGGAGCACCCTCTTGAATAATAAAGAGGAAGAGTCATTTTATAAGGAAAAACAGAATTCTTCTTGCTGCCCAGAGGTTAATAATCATAACTGATCTCGGTATAAGCTTGCTGGTTTAAAACTCTGGAGTTAAGTACTTGGGTAAGCTTTTTATTAATACTTCTTATGATATACATGAATAAAAATCAGAGATTTATAGATATACTAAGAAATAAACTTCCTTCCAAATGTAAGCAGTTCCTTTCCCACCCTTAGATTAATTCTCCCCTTGCCTTGCCTTTTTCATATTAGATTTTGTCTCCATAGAACAATCTGGAAAAGCATGTCTGCCTGCTATGTTTCTAACCATAACAGCCTTCACTTCCAAAAATATGTCACACTCTGACAAATGCCAAAATCACAGAGAAAACTGCAACCCCAGTGAAACTGCAAATTAATAAGCTCTTTCATC
Organism: Jacana jacana; assembly: GCA_013400555.1. Classification (NCBI taxonomy): domain Eukaryota; kingdom Metazoa; phylum Chordata; class Aves; order Charadriiformes; family Jacanidae; genus Jacana; species Jacana jacana. Next base: position 229,857 of record VZTM01041609.1, on the reverse strand, counting down.
TTATAGCAATATGCTGAAACAAGAACTTAAAACTCACGAAATATGCCCACAAACAAAATGCATGTTGTTGAACAGCTTGCTGTATTCTGGGAACAACATTACGACAAAGACTGTGGCACAAAACCATAACACAAACACTGATTTCAAAAAAACCCAAATGCATTTAGTATACAGAGTAATATACAAACACAATCCTTAGATTATTAATTATAAATAATTAGTAATGATTGGAAGTTAAAAACCCAATCTGACTTCTGAAGACACAATCCTTTTCTCCATTTCCAGATTCTTTGTGAATCTGGGACAATATGGAATTATTCCAAGCGGAGCATATTTCATAACAAGAACATTGCTAACACCACTGTTTGAGTCCTCCAACAGCCTTATTAATCAGTGAAGAACCCGCACTGTATCAGATGTGAACAATGGGAGGGTGGCAGCTCTACTGCAATATACCAACAGAAAACAACAACAAAAATCCAACCTTATTGGCACATGCCCAACATCGAAGTTCTTCATGTAATGAGAACACTCCATATCATCATGAACAACACCTTTTCCTGTGCTACCGAAGGTTTCTATAGCATATACTTCACCTTCCTAAGGAGAGAAACAAAAAAAAACCAAAACAAAACCAAACAAATAAAAGGAACATGTTACAATATGAAAGTAAGTGACATCAGGCTGTTCTGCTTTAATCATCTCAGTGTAACAACAACAGAACACATGTAACTATGTGTGAATACATTCAATCACCAAGGCAATAGAAAGAAAAATTCAATATGCAGGTTTCACAGGGTTAAAGTCACAGACATTCCCAAGACATCAGCTATTTACATTAGTACCGCTTTGTTTGTTTCAGGCCATAAACTCATCAGCATGTCTCTAGTCACAATTTCTCAGTCACTGCAGTTAAAAGGCTGACAAAACTTACATCTAACAGAACTAAGAAACTACATTCTGCTGCAAAACATTTGTCTCCTTTGCTATTCAGACACAAGTCCTAGGAAATGTAGGTGGTGTGCTGGTTGACAAGCAGCTGAACGTGAGCCAGCAGTGTGCCCAGATGGCCAAAAAAGCCAATGGCATCCTGGCTTGTATTAGAATAGGGAGGTGACTGTCCTCCTGTACTCAGCACTGTGAGGTGAGGCCACACCTTGAGTCTTGTGTCCAGTTCTGGACACCTCAACACAAGAGAGATCCTGAGGTGCTGGAGCGAGTGCAGAGGAGGGCAATGAAACTGGTGAAGGGCCTGAGGCATAAATCTTATAAAGAGCAATTGAAGGAGCTGGGACTGTTTAGTTTGAGGAAGAGGAGGCTGAGGGGAGACCTCATCACTTGAAAGGACATTGTTGGTGCTGGTCTCTTTTCACAGGTAATTAGCGACAGAACAAGAGGGAATGGCTGCAAGCTGCAGCAGAGTAGGTTTAGGCTGGACATTAGGAAAGGATTCCTCACAGCAAGAGTGGTCAGTCAGTGGGATCGGCTGCCCAGGAAGGTGGTGGAGTCACCATCCCTGACTGTGTTTAAGAGTAGACTGGATGTGGTGTTAAGGGATCTGGTGTAGGGGAGAACTTGTAGAGTAGGGCTGATGGTTGGACTCAGTGGTCACAAGGATTTCTTCAAACTTGAATGATTCTATAGTTTAGACATAGCAAATAGATGTTGGTTACAGAGACTTACTGCACTGAAGGACTTTCTGCCCAATTTCTACAAGAATTTTCTAGTAAGAGCTGCTAGTATAAACCCTTAACCTGCTCATTTCCACTCCACAAGATTAATTTCTTCAGGAATTGCAGGTGATATATCTCTGCAAGGGCATTACTAAAATTCTAGTCAAGAACGTACTGAAATGCCATTTATATAAACTCATTTCTGCTGAGTGCATTCATGTATCCGTAACGGTGGGATTGTGAAAGGGACTTACCAAGATAGGGCAAACATTAATGGCCAGCTGGAGCTGGGTTTTTTAGTTTATTAAGCTACTTTGAAAGTCATGATTCAAAAACAAGAAGCCACGTGGAAAGCAGTAATACAGGCTTCAAATTCAAGACAAAATATCTTAAAAGATACCCCTGAAAGAAAGATTGCCAAAACACAAACCCATAAAACCCCCCAAGATGCCACTTTAAAAAAAATGCACTTTTTCAGAATAAGGATCATGAGAAGCTCTATTTCTCTCTGTCACAAAAAACTTATTGGATTGCAGTTTGATACTATAATTAGCACAGTACAGTAAGAGCTTGGCCATGCTCCACATTTTTCATTGGCAAAACTCACCGTCTTCAATGATGCAGGATTGTGTCCTGAGTAACCTACAGAAGCTGAGGAAATTAGAGAGCGCGCTCTCCCCAGTGTCTGGATATTTAATTAAAACCATCTCAAAGCTCCAAAATCTTTAAGTAAGATTGGCTTAAAAACCACTCATACTAGTAATGCACTGATGATGGATGATTCACAAGACCTAACCATTCACTAGGCTAAAACAAGAAGGGCACAGGAGCTTTTCCTACCTTTTCCAATACTCTCTAATCCCTTTTCACACTCCTCTAGGTAAGATGTTAGTTAAAACTTTGTCTTTTTGCTCACATGATTAACAAGGCAATCAGCAATTATGACACAAGCTTTGGGTGATGTGAGTGAGTCTGCCTCAAGAAACAATTCTGTCCAGACCACGCCTGCCCCTATTTAGCTCTTACAAGTCTTATTTAAACTGACAGGCTTACTAGTGATCATTCCTTAGCAGTGATCAGGCTTAGAATGAAATGAAAAGCTTCTTATCTCATTACCAATCTTTTAAATAAGCCTCCTCATCTTGTTAGCACACAAGCTTACATCAAAATGGTGACGGCTAAATCTCAGGTTACGTATTTTAATACGGCCCGAGTGGCAAAGTTCGCCAGATTGTGTACAGCAGTTTCTCCTCCCCTGCTCCAAAACGCTATTCAAACATCCTACGACATGCAGCCTCTCACATTAACCAGAAATACGCTTCGTTATTTTGCATCTCTAAATTAAAACTGCACTGGAAGCCTTTCGAGAAAAGATCCCGTATCTAACTGTACTTGCGGAAAGCCATCCAGAGCTTCAGTGCTGCAGAAATATTCCTCAAGAATTACCTGAGCAAGAGAAGATTCTTGTTCTGTCTTTTTAATAGAGTGAACAAAAAAGGAAAGCGTGAGTGACTGGCAAGTCCAAACACCTTTTTGGAAAATTCTGTCCCCTCAAGTTGACCCCAAAATCTGACTAAGTGCAGCATTCCAACACTGCTAAGTAATGTACACACACTGAGAAATGACTATGCACGAGTTTCCATAAGCATCACTAAGGCCATTCAGATTTCCAGTTTGGTTGGGTTGTTTGGTTTTTTATTTCATTGGTTAGGGATTAGTTTTTTTCAACAGCAGGGTTTCAAGGCTTCAATGTCAGAAAGTGTTAGAGAGCAGCACACCGCGGGGCGGTGCAGAAGGCACCGAGATGAGACAAGAGCGATCAACCCTTTACAGGAACGCTATAAAGTACAGCAGAGTTTTTCCTCTGCTGCTGACACCCACCAGGACCACAAATACTACACAGGAGTGCACAGGAAATACTAGCCTCGCCGTGGCAGTTGGGGAAACTTAGGAGAAAGCTTTAAGAACACCACTTACCTCCATCCTTGTGGCTTCTCCTCCTTTCACAATGGGCACTGTTTTCCCAGCATGTATCCTATACGGCCCAATCGAGTGTCCATTCAAATTGCGAATTGGTTTCACTTTTGAAGGAAAACATTAACATTACAGGCAATTTCCTAACAAATATTAAACCCCGTAAGGCAATTGGGTTTGTTAGCCCACACCAAAAGGTACAATAGTGATCATCATACTGCAGAGGAACTAAATACAGAACTATCCACGCATTTTGTACAAATTCCAGCCAAGACACAGTTTTGTGCTACAGAGTTCTGTGTGCTGTATCAGAACTTAAAGATCAGCAACTATTAATAAACCTTAGTTACTGAAGAAGAAACAAGTGAAACAGCAGGTATCTAATAATTTGTATGTTTTGAAACAGTTGTTTAGTCTTCATCTTAGCTGTTAAGGATACAATACTTGGAAGAGCAAGCCAAGAACATTCTTCCAGAGAATTGGCAAGCCAGCCAGAAACACGTACTTTTATGCAAGTCATGCACACCAACCATACTTCTAGTACAGAAGTCTCTTCAGTATAATACAAATAAATCAATATTTGTACAAAGCTACATACTCTAAGAACAACTATTCTTATATAAAAAAAAGAACTTGCCTTGGTATGTTTTACCATCAATTTCAACCTCATAAGACTCCATAACTTCTTGTATGGCCTCCCCCACATCGCACAGACGTACATCTATCCCAGCACACTGAAAAGAAAAAGCGAATATAAGTGGAAAACAATTGCAAAGTTTACTGTAAAAGACTTGGTAAATTACCTGCATAATGACCATACCTTTATTCCAGTATTTGTGGCATCCTTTACAGCTTGTAATAATCTGTCGTATTTCGGATTGAATGTGACTGTAAAAGCACAGTCAATAATCCGACCTGAAATCAGGAGAAGTTAAATCAGCATCACAGTCTGCACTGAAGAACGTGCAACTCCAAAGTTTTAATTCATAAATGAAAACTAACCACTAATATGTGTCCCAAAATCTATTTTGCAAATATCATCATACTGCAGGACTGTTGGATCTCCAGCATTGGGAGTGTAGTGGGCAGCACAATTATTCAGAGAACAGCCGGTAGGAAAGGCAAGACCCGCGTTTAAGCCGTTCTCCTTTATCAGCTTACGGGAGCAGTCTTCCAGCTTTTCGCTAAAAGGCAGAGGGGAGGGAGAAAAAAACACCATAATAATTGTCGTTAATATCTTTCATGACGGCTTCAAATGAATCAATGCAAGAATAAAAAAAACTCAGAAAAATATTCAATGTAAAGTTTTCATTTGAAATCTTAAACTACTTGGGTGTTAACTAGAAGGAGACCCTAGAATGGAAAACCTAAGTACACCATAACGATCTTGCGTTCTTGGTGTTCTTCCTTCTACCCTTTCTTAGGCAAAGCCGAGTACTTTGCTAGCATTTTTACTTTAAATTTTAAGCATTCCTTCTTTACAAGGTACACTTAACCCATTCTTCCTCAGCAGCAGACTTACACAACTAAAGTTTAGGCAAATTAAATGCATTTTTTTTCAATTACCGATTTAAAAGTAAGGAAGAAAAAAAAAAAGAAAAAAAGGAAAAAGGCAACAGTATAGTCCTCTCATTTATTAAAAAATTGCCTAATTAAAGAAAGGCAATTATATATAGTTTTTTAATTTAAGCAATTACTATGATAAAATAAAGCCTTGAGACTAGCATTTGTTCTTGTTTTTTGTCTACTCTCAAGCTGTCAGCTACTGGGTAGCTACAAATACAGCTCCAGCAGTGCACACTCCTGTGGCGGCAGTGAATGAAGTAAACTGCAGCTCCCGTCAGTGCACCAAATTCTGGTTTTATTTAAGCTATTCACTCAGAGCAGTCTGGAAAAAGAAGAGAGCTAATTTTAACAGGCAAGTCCCCATCGCCTGAGGTATTTCAGGAAGAAAAGTAATGTTTTGAGAAAATTATTGGTTATAACAGTCAAGCTGTATAATTCAATATGACAGATTTGTTTCAGCCAGACTAGTGATTATTTAATGCAGCTGTCTCTTTCTTCCACTTCCCTGATGGTATATTATTCCTTTCCGTTATCCTCACACAGTTACCTTGAGGATCAGCTCTGATTAACTTCCTTACTATCCTACTCTTGTCAGCACAGTCCTCCGGCACACCAGGCTGAGAGCACCTGGTTTTGGAAGCTAAACTGTCCTGGATCAGTGCAGTACTTTGACAATAGACATTCACTCTATACAAACTGAAAGACAGAAAAAGGAATAGTTGGAAGAGTCAAGAGAATCAGTCCAGGGTATTTTTTTCTTTAAACTTTACCTCAACCAAACTCATGTTTATCTTAATCCATTTGCTGCTTGGTTACTTCTTATCAACTGAGAAGAACACCACGAAATATTGTGTTTCTCCAGAAACAACAGTCTGTGAAGACTAAGTATAGACAAAATTTTCCTGCCCTGCACTGAGTACACAGCACCGCTGTTTTTATTCTTCTTCATCCACTCCCAGCTGCAGACTGCACCTGCACTGCTCCTCCACATAGCATTTCTGGAAAGAGCCAGTATGTTTACAACTACTATTGCTGCTTCCCTCAGCACTGCTGCAGAATGTATGTGGCAAGAGTAGCCAGGATACTGAACATGAAAATCAAGCACGTGCTCACAATCACTGCACGTAACTAAAAGCTTAGTTTGAAATTCAGTATGATCCCAGGCACCAGAGAGCTGCATAAGCTAAGAATATGTTTTAAGAGGAAGCTTAATGGAAATAACTGGAGACAGTGGTTGCATACTTCAAACAGAAATCCCCCCAATACTCATGACCCAGAGAATTAAGAACACAAAACTGAGACTAAATCCCGCCCCCTCTCTGGAGAAGCAGAAAAATACACAGCAGAGGTCTTTGAGAAGATCTGTGTCCTCACCAGATTTCTATCATTGTCATCCCAGGTTTTATCCAGCTCATAACATATTTCCTCACTTGTCTGTGTGCCTCTGCAGCCTCCCGAAAATCATTCCAGATTTCCTCACTGGCTTGGTCTAGAGCTTTCTTTTCTTCACTAGTTGTTCTCCAAGCAGCAGTTCTCCTTCAAAATAAAGAAAGCGTATCATGAAAAGTTACTGTAATTACAGTAGTCATTACAACCTCTGTCTAAAGCCTGAGAAGTGTTTATTAACCAGTCAGGTCTACATTTCCCTGTGCAACAAAAAAGAGACTGATATATAAAGTTTTCAGAATAAAGGCAGCATACAGAAATCTATCAGCACCAAAGACTGACACCAACACCCTAGAAAGGCAATAACATTGGAAAAAAAAAAAAAATCATGTATACATAAAAATTAAACCCAGACCATGAACCATATTTTTCCCTTCACGTTTTCAAAACCTCCCACAAGCCCAGAGAAGCGGTATGCTTGAAAGATGCATATTTCTTTCCAAAAAGGCACAACAAACCTATAAAATTCTTATCAGTGCCTGCAATTCTCCTTTGAGTTTAGCAAGGCAAACCACTGCAAGATGCTCTGCTCACACAAAAGTTGATTTTTGTACAATCTTACTCATTCAGATAGTGCTCTCCCTGTATGCAGAAAAATCTCAGCGCTGTAGCGTAGCTACTTGGCCCAGAAACTTGTCTCCTTCAAAATTTAAAAGCTTGCAGTTCCAGTGTTACTTTTGCTCAGCCTCAGAATATTTAGGTAATAACACCTATCACAGTGCATAGGAACTATGACACATGCCAGGAAGTTACTTTCTAAATTTGCTGGATGGTGAATTAACATCTGTTCCAGGAGAACACCGCTCATTTTGGCTCTTTTGTAGGTTCATAGAAAAAAAATACAAGAATAATTTTCGATACAAGACTAAATATAAGATTAGTTTTGAAAATACTTTTTTTTTTCTATGCAAGAAACCATACAACAAAGGTTCCAAGAAAGCAATCAAACAAATAAGTAATTTAAGCACTCCAGCAACTGTCAGAACTTAGCTAAGACTACTCTTCTGACTGCAAAGTAAATGACACCCTTCCAATGGTGAAGCTGGAGCCCTGTAATGATGCAAAAACAACCCCTACTCATAACTCAAAAACTCCATACGTGCTAGGCAGGACAAATGCTACTAAAAGCAATACATGGCTCCAACATCCTGGTAGGTAGGTCATAAAAACAAAGGGATGACCGATGAGATGGACCAGAGATGTTGAACTACATCAAAGTTTCCTCATTTAGAAATTAACTTTGATCTTTATGTACATGAGCTGATTCTAAGCCAACAAGAGACTACGCAGAGTTAAATGATTACTTTTGGAAATCCAGAACCATAGCTACTTACCTGCTTCAGAGACTCGTAACCTGCCTCTACTCTAAGTTTCCTTCACAGCCAAAAAACAGGTATGAGTGAGCCAACAGACTGTGCCCTGCAGTTTTGCTGCGTTTTGAACTGAGTATTTATACAGTGTTAAGAGACCTGCGATCCTAAAGCAGAGTTGGAATGATAATGAAGGATAACAGGCTATTGCATACAATTTTTCTCACAATGACCACAGGCTCCACATATTTTCAGACCCTTCTGCTTGTTTCCCTTGAACCTCCTGCTCCCTTTCAGATAAAGTAACAAAAGTGCAAAGAGAAATCCCATGCTTACTTTTCTGAGCAGTTTTCTTACTCAAATAGCTAGCATCACACATACTACTTTTACAACTTACCTTAACACTGGTAAATTCCACTAGGAAAAAAAAAACAACCAAACAAAAACCCCATCAGGTTGCAACACCTAAGCCCCCTTATTGGGCTTGAAAATTGGGAATACTGCCAGTCCAGTAATCATGGCACAAAGTAATGGAAAAGGTGTACTGCAGAAAAACAGTGGGGAGAGGGACTTGAGGATCTTTTCAGACTGTTCTGGATTCCAGCAGGGAACACCCTCTGGTAGCAGGAGCTGCTGGCAGAGTCTAGGCAGCTGCTCTGCCATCAGTTATGGAGTTAAGCAGAAACTCCAGCAAAACAGCAAGACGCTGTGTTCTCTCTATCCTGCTGTATTTCAGCATACACAGTCACTCTCTGCAAGGCATCCGGGGGACAAAATAGCCTCAACCTTTAAAAATATGTATTAGACCCGAAGGATTTTGCTGCCAAAGCTGCACCATTGCCACCTGGGAGCTCAGGAAAAGAGATGACAGCGGGGTGTTTAGGTCCATTTGGGCCTAAACACTTCAGGACCTGAGAAGTCCACTGGTCTCACACCAAGCATCAAGTCCCCCAACAGGTACATGAGCTAATAAGCTTTCCTGAGGTCAGTTTCCTAAGGTGCTGGCTACGACATAAACCAGCTTAAGAAGTTCCAAGCCATTTTTCCCATCTTTTCACTCCAGCTCATAGCCTCCAGCTTTCACAAGTAGAAACGCTGTGCAGATTTTAGCGACTGAAGATAGGAGGAATTCCAGAAAGTAAATCTCCCAGATTACTTTAACCCAGATAACAACAGAGGGGCAGAAACAAGCAGGCAGGAATAAGAATTCCTTAATCCCACTTTAACAAAGCCGTGTAGCATGAAATATTGTTAATAGTTTTTCTACCCTCCCTGTTGCATCACTTCAGATTCCGGTGTCTTCAACACAAAGCACAAGCCTTAGAATCATAGAATCATAGAATCATTTAGGTTGGAAGAGACCCCTGGGATCACCAAGTCCAACCATCAGCCCTACTCTACAAGTTCTCCCCTACACCATATCCCTCAACACCACATCCAATCTACTCTTAAACACAGTCAGGGATGGTGACTCCACCACCTCCCTGGGCAGCCCATTCCACTGACTGACCACTCTCTCTGTGAAAAACTTTTTCCTAATGTCCAGCCTAACCCTACCCTGCTGCAGCTTGCAGCCATTCCCTCTTGTCCTGTCGCTCATTGCCCGTGAGAAGAGACCAGCACCAATCTCTCTACAGTGCCCTTTCAAGCAGTTGTAGAGAGTGATGAGGTCTCCCCTCAGCCTCCTCTTCCTCAGACTAAACAATCCCAACTCCCTCAACCAATCCTCATAAGCCTTGTTCTCCAGGCCTTCACACACAACTGAATACCCAAGACAAAGAAATCAAAGCTATTAGCGTGTTGTCTATAAGAATTGATTCTCTGCCTTTTTTCCCCCTGAAAATTGAAGGATACTCACTTCTTGTCCAACTTCCCACACAAAATACACAATTCTAGGTTGATGAGAGATAACTTCAGAAAGCATGTGACATCAAGAGTTAAGAATAGAAGCGCAACTCTTTAAATAGAAATCAAAGACAAAACCCTACTGACCTCGGCACGAATAAGAGAAGTGCCACAAAAACGCTTCACCACTACATAAAATGAAACTATTATTCAGAATAGGAAACATCCCAACGTTGATGGCAGCTACTAATTTAAGTACCTGCTTAGGTTAGGAAATGCTAAAGTAGCATCATAAGATTTAAATATTTAAACCAGGAACAAAACTAGGCATATATTTGCTTAAGCAAACTATATAAAGATACTATTTTACAGTCCTTAGAGTGTATTCCTCTTCCATAGCAGAACACTCCTGGTAGACAAAAGATACCTGACTTACATCCCGTTAGAAAAGGTGGTTTGGTGCTCTGTTTGTCTTTTTAATTTCAAATGAATAGTAACAAGCCCAGAATAAAACATTTAATCCTCAATAGCTGGATGCATAGCAGAGGTGTAAAAATATGTATCATTTGTTAATGAACTATGAACGTGCTCAAGGTGTTTATAATCTAATTTCCTGTATTGCTTAAATCATGTCCTTCTGAACCTGACATATGCAGACACTTAACTCTTAACACATGGAAGAATCCCTCGTGGATCAGCCTGTCAGGACCATCCTGTCAAAGTCCTTCATTAGCATGCTAATATTGTGCATACAAAGAAGGCACTTATAAATAAGTATGAGGACACCTTGTGATCAAACTGAGTCATTCAGAGAAAGAAAAGGCTTCCTCAAATCAAATTTTAATCTCAAAACCAAAACTATGTTACCTGTGAATATCTGAACACAATTTATAGGATGTACTAGACTTCTAACTATAGTGCTTACGCTATATGAGAAACAAGCATTAACTTTAAACAACCAGGAAATATTTCAAAGTAATTTGATTCTGAAAAAAAGAAGTAATTGAAAACTAAACAATATGTCCAGAAATACAAATATTGATCTACTCCCCTCCCCTTTGGTTTAGCCTATTTTTTTCAGAATTTTGATTCAAAATTTCCTGGTTTTCATTGATCTTTTAATTCAGATTTTTATGTGATTGAAGCCGATTCTGCCCCTACCACCCACACAAGTAAAAGAAAACCTTCCACAACACTTCATGTAGGACAAAAATCAGGAAACCCAGCCAGATGAGGCTGGTATATCCTAGATCTCAACAAAGCATAAGGAAACAGTAGTACCCTATGAGAACATACGGATGCAGATCTCCATTCCAGTAAACCACTAGAAGCTGCTGTATGTTTAGTATTACTCCCATGTCACTATGAATTACAGAAAACAGTTCAGGTTATATTATATAACCTAACAGTTTAGGTATATAATAGTCATACAAACAAAGAGAAGTAAAGTGCAGGATACATCATTTAAGCTTTAGAATTAAAATGTCTCATACTTTGAGATTGATGTACTTTTACCAAAAAATGAATAAATAAAAATAACATGTTGATATCTACCTGCCCTCAGAACTGCTGCATAATAGTGTCTCACCTTTGTAAATTTTAAATCTTCACTCAGTTCTAATTCAGACCATGTTACAAGCTGCCTACTGAAATCCAGTTGGTCCCCTGGGTCTCAAGGTCCCCTGCTTCATAGCAATTCTGCTCATACAGGCTATACTTTAATTAAAAGGTTAGGGAAAGAGGAACATTTCTGGCCTGAATATTTCTATTCATTAAGTTGTTAGATGAGCCAGTTAGGGGGG
>VZTM01041609.1:181804-216294 GCA_013400555.1 Jacana jacana | reverse complement strand
CAAACCATTAGCATTTTCAGTTCCTACACCAAACAGAACTCAGACAATACTTTCTGAAGCCGACGACTTAAACATATCGCCAGAGAAAAAAATGGCAGCTCAGGGAAAGATTTTTCAGAAAGTCCTACTTCAAATTCCTCTCAATTCACTCTAAAAGATGCCTAGGGATGGGGGAGGGCACGAGAACTGTATTAGACAGCACAAAAATCTACAAACTTCAAACCCTTCTTCTGAGGCTTGAGCTTAAGGAACTTTATTCACCTGAAAAGATTGAAAGCCCAAACAAGTAGAGATAACAGCACTTAGGTCAGGATGAGTTTATTCTGGAGATAACAGAGNCAGCATATCCAGATGATTGCATTCATTTTTAAGCTTAAAACACTCACCCATCTTGTGTTGGTGGGTATTCACATTCTTCTCCCTTGGGAAATACGTTGCTGGGAAATAGATCGCATATTGGAATAGAGGGTGGATCTGTCTGGACCTTAGCTGTTGAGTAAAATTTATGAAAGCTTTATATATAGCACTCTGGAAACCCTAAGTACTTTATTTCAATCATAAAATTTAAACAGCAAAAGTTATTTAAGATCCCTGTGCTAGAATTTGGGCTTCTACCAAGACAACACCCTATCAGACTGCCCTCATATGACTTCATTTGGTCAGTGCTCAAGGTGGCACTCAGGGATACCAGAAAGAAGAAAACAACCACACTTAGCCTATGATCCCAAAGTGCACCCCAAAAATTTGTTTCAGCTGCTAAGAACAACACTTGCACGTGCTCATACCAAACATTCATGCAGTCTATCTTTATTTCTATGCTTGATACCTACGTCCNCACAGCACTTAGGTCAGGATGAGTTTATTCTGGAGATAACAGAGAAAGTCACAACCAGCACGGAGCAAAACCACCGCGTGTGGGATGTACCAGTGGGAGGTTTTCAGAGAGCACAGCACATAAGCACCAAGAAACAGCCACACCATGTTATAGTCACATTTGAGAGTTAACAATAACCCCAAGGACTTCACATTAGGCTACATCTAATGCTTAGTTACTCCATACACAGTAAAGGTATTTATCTACTGTGGTATCATCTAACTAAACCTTCTGGACCTAGTCGGAAGTTCACTTCAAAATTAGTAAGTACCAGTCATACACAGTTAGAACATTTGTCTAAAACAAAAAGTAAAATCTAAAGAACTTCTATAATCAAGTCAAAGCACTGCTATTTTAAATGCTTTAATAAGAAACTTGTACATGNCTCCCCAGCTCCATTTGGGCATTAACTTTTTTTTTTTTTCCCTACAAAAAAATTGAAGTAACTTGTACTACTAGTGTAGCTACAAGGTAGTCCAGCCTACCAGTCTCTCTATCAATCCGTATTTCAGACGGCCAAAAATCCCTAACAGTGCATATACATTTCTTTAAAATGTGCTAACTTTGTCACACTTCTCTTGACCTTGAGCTACACTCAAACCATTCACCAAAAAAGGAATTAGATGGGACNCTCTTGACCTTGAGCTACACTCAAACCATTCACCAAGAAAGGAATTAGATGGGACTTCATTTCATTCACCAAGTGATTTGCCCACTCCTATGTTTTTTTTTAAAAGCTAGCCCTAACCTGAAAGAAAAGTACAGCATTTCATAAGTGTTGTCACTGTTGCTGTCTGCTTATTGTGGCTTTTCATACATCACTGCACGGGTGAATCTGCCAACTGCAAGTCAAACTAACCGGACCTATGCTCTCATGTCCTTGAAGACTGCTGCAGACTAACTGTGCTGCCAGAAACATAACTACTGCATCTGACCAACACCCTGTTTGTCTTCAGGTTATTCAGCTGGTAATGAAAACAATTTACACCAGAAAGGCAGTTTAACATCTTTGCAAAACTGAAGCCAATCCTTATGCCATTTTAATATAGCTATTTAATAACTTAGCCTGAGAGCATGCAAAAATGTTATCTATCAGCATGTTTTAACACTGCAATGGAAACGTGAAGAGCACTTCCTAATCTCCCCAAGATTTCAAAATGCTTACAGTCTCATTTCTCAGGCAAATCAGTTATGGGTTTATCAAGGGAATAATAAAAAAAAAAAAGTGGTGGGAGAGGTGTTTTAATGGTTCTAATCTAATACAGCACTATGTCTTAAGCAGCACCTAACTCTGAAACTACACCAATAAGTTGGCAAGTGGTAAGAACCAGTACGAGAGAGAATCACAGAATCACAGAATCTCAGGGATTGGAAGGGACCTTGAAAGCTCATCTAATCCAATGTCCCTGCCGGAGCAGGAACACCTAGATCCGATCACAGAGGAATGTGTCCAGCCCTCCAGACAGCTGTCTTCAAAAAGCTTACAGAAATCTTTTGTTCTGCAAAAATATTATTGTTTTTCTAAAAGCAAATCCAAGCCTGATATGTGGGAAAAAGGCAGATTATTATTAGTGACAGCACCACTTCATATTCTTGTTTTACTTTCTAATATTGTAATATTAATTGCTAATACTGTAAAAAGCATAAAAGACCACCAAACTTTATCTGCAACTAACAGTGGCATTTCTCCCAAGATGGAACTGGAACAGTTCTAATAATTTTCAAGGAACTTTTTTCACTGTATAAGGTGTTCACTATCCTTCTCGGTATTTTTTACTATAGTTGCAACAATGGCAAAGCACTTACTACATTAATTATCTTTCAACTCCACAACCTGAAATATACCATTAAACAAATAACTCATGAGAATATGCTTGTACAGAAAGTAATTGCATAAAACTGGATGCTATATATAGAATAATAATGTTCAAAGAGCAATTAATTTGCAATTTTATATATCTCGGGACACTTACTTAATCTCTTAAACTCTAATTTATTAAATTAAATTCTGGAATGTTGAATTCCAGCAACAGTTAACTAGGAAGGTTTCCAAGCAGAACAATAAGGACCATTTTATGGTGCAGAGCCAACTTCAAATGCTACTTCACAAAAAGGAACCTAAACTACTAACTTTAGAAATGTAGTTTCTTAAAGATCCATTTCTATTGAGAACTACTCCTCAAAAAAAAAAAAAAGACAGCATTTTGACCTCATATTCCTACAGGAGAGATGCACCCAGCCTGCATTTCAATACCAGACACTTCCAAGGAACTTGCTTCAAACATCAGCTGCACAGCAGAAGCAATACATAAGGTGTATGCCCTACTTGTCTATTAATTTCGCCCCAGTTCAGTTTCAATGAAAAATTAGGATTNTGCTATTTTAAATGCTTTAATAAGAAACTTGTACATGCTTATTTATTTAAAAACAAACCCAAGCCAAAGCACTGACCAGTTGCTCCAGTCGCTAGATTTCAAGCCTCTTACGATGGTCAGTGTCATCCACATTTTATGCCATAGTGACTGCTGTAATCCTGCAGCTGGAGCAAATTTCAGCGATGTGTCACCCCTGCCCCTCCCCAGCTCCATTTGGGCATTAACTTTTTTTTTTTTTCCCTACAAAAAAATTGAAGTAACTTGTACTACTAGTGTAGCTACAAGGTAGTCCAGCCTACCAGTCTCTCTATCAATCCGTATTTCAGACGGCCAAAAATCCCTAACAGTGCATATACATTTCTTTAAAATGTGCTAACTTTGTCACACTTCTCTTGACCTTGAGCTACACTCAAACCATTCACCAAAAAAGGAATTAGATGGGACTTCATTTCATTCACCAAGTGATTTGCCCACTCCTATGTTTTTTTTTAAAAGCTAGCCCTAACCTGAAAGAAAAGTACAGCATTTCATAAGTGTTGTCACTGTTGCTGTCTGCTTATTGTGGCTTTTCATACATCACTGCACGGGCGCATCTGCCAACTGCAAGTCAAACTAACCGGACCTATGCTCTCATGTCCTTGAAGACTGCTGCAGACTAACTGTGCTGCCAGAAACATAACTACTGCATCTGACCAACACCCTGTTTGTCTTCAGGTTATTCAGCTGGTAATGAAAACAATTTACACCAGAAAGGCAGTTTAACATCTTTGCAAAACTGAAGCCAATCCTTATGCCATTTTAATATAGCTATTTAATAACTTAGCCTGAGAGCATGCAAAAATGTTATCTATCAGCATGTTTTAACACTGCAATGGAAACGTGAAGAGCACTTCCTAATCTCCCCAAGATTTCAAAATGCTTACAGTCTCATTTCTCAGGCAAATCAGTTATGGGTTTATCAAGGGAATAATAAAAAAAAAAAAGTGGTGGGAGAGGTGTTTTAATGGTTCTAATCTAATACAGCACTATGTCTTAAGCAGCACCTAACCCTGAAACTACACCAATAAGTTGGCAAGTGGTAAGAACCAGTATGAGAGAGAATCACAGAATCACAGAATCTCAGGGATTGGAAGGGACCTTGAAAGCTCATCTAGTCCAATGCCCCTGCCGGAGCAGGAACACCTAGATCCGATCACAGAGGAATGTGTCCAGCCCTCCAGACAGCTGTCTTCAAAAAGCTTACAGAAATCTTTTGTTCTGCAAAAATATTATTGTTTTTCTAAAAGCAAATCCAAGCCTGATATGTGGGAAAAAGGCAGATTATTATTAGTGACAGCACCACTTCATATTCTTGTTTTACTTTCTAATATTGTAATATTAATTGCTAATACTGTAAAAAGCATAAAAGACCACCAAACTTTATCTGCGACTAACAGTGGCATTTCTCCCAAGATGGAACTGGAACAGTTCTAATAATTTTCAAGGAACTTTTTTCACTGTATAAGGTGTTCACTATCCTTCTCGGTATTTTTTACTATAGTTGCAACAATGGCAAAGCACTTACTACATTAATTATCTTTCAACTCCACAACCTGAAATATACCATTAAACAAATAACTCATGAGAATATGCTTGTACAGAAAGTAATTGCATAAAACTGGATGCTATATATAGAATAATAATGTTCAAAGAGCAATTAATTTGCAATTTTATATATCTCGGGACACTTACTTAATCTCTTAAACTCTAATTTATTAAATTAAATTCTGGAATGTTGAATTCCAGCAACAGTTAACTAGGAAGGTTTCCAAGCAGAACAATAAGGACCATTTTATGGTGCAGAGCCAACTTCAAATGCTACTTCACAAAAAGGAACCTAAACTACTAACTTTAGAAATGTAGTTTCTTAAAGATCCATTTCTATTGAGAACTACTCCTCAAAAAAAAAAAAAAGACAGCATTTTGACCTCATATTCCTACAGGAGAGATGCACCCAGCCTGCATTTCAATACCAGACACTTCCAAGGAACTTGCTTCAAACATCAGCTGCACAGCAGAAGCAATACATAAGGTGTATGCCCTACTTGTCTATTAATTTCGCCCCAGTTCAGTTTCAATGAAAAATTAGGATTACACACGAACAGGTTTCAAGTCACTAGTAAGGACTTTAAGACCTATTAATTAAAATCCTCCTTTAAAATTTTGTTCTGTATTTTTTCTAAGCCAAGAACAAGAGACGGTATTTTGAACATAAATTTATACTGGCCACGCTAGTGTGAGAATGATTAATAGCTTACCTCAAATTAAAGATTTCCCTACAGTAGCAAGATCCTTGAAAACAAGATTTACAAAGCTGCTATCCCTGTTATTTTTCGTATGTATGCATGTGTGACAGTTAAATTGTTGCAAAAAAAGTGAAAATACGTGAAAATATCTACATCTCAGCTCCCAGGCTAAAAACCACCCCCAACTACCCAAAACCAGAAGACATCTGTAACGGTCTGTTAAAATGGAAGTCTAGGATGAAGCTGAAATTGGAAATTTCAAGAGAAAAAATAAGTTACACTTGCCTTCATCATCATCATCTTTTTCCTTCTCCTCCAGTGCTTGTTTATCCAATTGTTTTGCTACATCATCGAGAGCACCTTCCATTTCTTTATCTGTTTCTTGTCCTGTTTGTAAAATTAAAGCATGACTTAGAGTAAAAGAACAGCTCCTCATTAGTAAACAACAGCCTCGAAATTTTATAGAAACATTATGCTGTACTCGTCCTACAGATACCAGAGCACGTGCTGGGCTTTTTGGTTAGGCTGGTTTCTTTCTTGTAAAGCAGATCCCGTGTGTAAGACTGTAGGGCTCTACAGTGACAGGTACTGTTACTGAAGCTTGCATATAGAGGTAGCACCATCCAAACACTTCTGACTACTTTTTTTTTCTGCCAGGGTAACTAATTCTTCTTGCCATAGCAGCAGCCTGCTCTTGTGAGATAATATGGGCGTGAAGTAGATAATTATAAACGCACAGCATGATCATCACTAACTGCTAGCCTACTAAACCAAACCCAAATCGTAGTTCCTTTACACTATTTGCCCAGACTTGCTCCAGCTTTCTCAGCGAGCCAGGGAGGGGTGCAGAGACTCCATCATGCGGGATGACTTTTACAGCAGCAACCTTACGCCTTGCCCCCCTGAGGGCAAAGGAGGGGACGAAGGAAGGGGTGGCTTCCCCTGCGTGCACTGGAGCTGGGAGGACTTCCCTCGACCCTGCTACCCCGGTGCTGAACGGCAGCAGCATCCTCCGGGCACCTGCCAGCCCCCTCCTCGCCGAGGGGATCTCTCTNGAGGGAAGGAGCGGCGGGGCCGGCCCTACACTCTATGGTGAGCGCAGGGCACGCCGGGAAGGCTGGAGGACTACGCTGGCGAAGGCGCGGGGCGGGGAGGAGGAGGAAAGGCCTGCTGCAGCGCCGCCCCGGTATGGGCGAGTGGCGGCTGGGGCCGGCTATGGGAGTCCCGCTGTCTCACGTCGCCTGCGGCATCGTTATTCCCAACCGATGTGTGTGGGGCCCCGCTGGGTGCCGGCGCCATCACTGTCCTCCCAGCTCCATCCTGGGCCATGTCATTGCGCGGTTCCCGTTAGTAGCCTCCGCTGGCGGGCAGAGCGGTGACCAGATGCCATTTTAGGTGTGTTGCAGTGGGTTTTTTAGGAGGAGTGCATGCCCTTGAATTGGAAAGGCCCGTTTCTGTCGCCATTGTTTTCTAGCCGGCTAGAAATGGGGGACTGCAAGCCAAACCCCTTGGGTGAGGCAACCCACTTTCACCCGACCAGTTCTGATGTGGGGAAGTGTCAGTGGAATACGGTGACAAAGGTGGTAGCCATGGCAAAGGAAAGGGTCAAAAATGGAGATGGCCGTCTTCATTGGCAAGTCTCTTCTTGGTGGAAGGTGGAACAAAAAAAAAGGAAAACCTTGTTAAAACAAAGCACTCCTTGCCCACTGGGAACAGCTGCAACGGAGGGCTCTTATAAGTGTTTAGCACTGTAAAGATTTTACAGCTTCAGAACACTGAACCAGTTAACTAAGTTGCAAAAGAGGTAGCTCCTATGGAGGGAAGATAATGTAAGAAAAAAATAACTTGCTTCAAGTCCAATGAAGCAAAAAAGGGAAGATTTTAATATTCAGTAAAGGGCGGTACTTTGTCCTATTTCCATCATTACCTGTAAAACCAAGGAGAAATACCCATGTTATTAGCATTCACTAATGGTTCATTAAATCAGCCCAATTCTTAAAATTCCCGGACTGAGCTTACACTTTTCACAGCTTTTTTCCTACTATAACCGTGCTGGCTAAAAATACCATTCTTTTTCTTCCTCACTGGCATATTTTTGCCTTAGATGTAGATATAGCATAATACAGTTATACAGGTTATAAATTATATATATATATATATACAGGTTATAAACTTATACAGGTTATAAATGGGTCTTATCCTGTATAACTGCGTTTTAAGATGCTTCTGCCACCAGGTCTTTCTTTGGGTAAAACTATTAATGCCTTGCAGCTCACTGAGGCACAAATTCTGCCACCTTGGCCCCAGTGAGGCCGGCTGCTCCCTTCCATTTCCACCCTGTGGCTCAGAGCCAGGGGCACTCCCTCACTTCTGGTCTGCTACAATTCTCAGCAAGCAGAGGGCTTCAAAAAGACTAAGCTAATGCTTTAGTACTGAGCCAAGGAACTCCATCCTCCTCTGTGCAGGTGTCCCAGCAGTGTGTTCTCCAGTGCCTTTGCTTGTAAGAGCACTCAAACATGG
The DNA here is from genome assembly GCA_013400555.1 of Jacana jacana. Taxonomy (NCBI): domain Eukaryota; kingdom Metazoa; phylum Chordata; class Aves; order Charadriiformes; family Jacanidae; genus Jacana; species Jacana jacana. Next base: position 208,240 of record VZTM01041609.1, on the reverse strand, counting down.
AAACATCCAACTGTTTCCCATTTCATGGGAGCAGGGAAGCTGACTCCCCTGGGCATAAGGCTTGTTCAGAGCAGTGAGACCTGCCTTACCTGCTGGGAACTGCTGTCATACCGCTTGTTTCCCCCTTTGAACCACGTTGCTACCTGCCAACGTCAATACAATTGGACCACCTCCAGGAGGGTCCTATTACTCTGATTAAAGCAGAATAAACTTTGTACGATAGAGCAGGTGAGCCATTTAATGCTTGCTGCTGTTTTCCTGCTGCTTTGTTGCCCCTACTCCAGTCAGAACTGGTGTTGTCTGAGGCTGCTGAAGAGAGCTGTGGTGGAGTAGCTCTTTCTGATATTAACAAAGGATGACACAAAAGCACATGCGCTAATGTTGCCTAAAACATTTTGTTGCTTTCCATTCTGGTTTTCTAATTAAGTAGAAGAGGAATCTGTAGAGCTGTTGATTTTCTTTTTGTGCCTGGTGGCAGGGGAGGGGGAACGTCAGGGGTCATATCCACTGAATTCTCTGCTTTGAGTCGTTTTAGATTTTCCTGTTGTACACTTATTGTAGCTGGGCACTTTAATGGTCTCGAGAGATTCTATAGCAGTGTTTCCACTTTAGTGTTTGATTTTAATCCATTAGTCTCTTGTATAGTGGACTGTTTTTACCCCTCAATATATCCATTTTGGTGCCTTTCACAGCTTGAGAAAGGGAGTTATTAGCTTGTGCTCCTGGTCCATTCACTCTAGTATGTGCCAAGGCAGACAAGTTGCCATGCCATGGATTTTGTTGACTCTAGAACTGAAGTCACAGATAAAGGAGACCATAAAGTCTAGAGAAGACCAGGGAATACGGAAAGAGAAATACTGATCAGAGTTGCATGAAGGAAAAATAAGGCAGGTTAGAATACATGTTGTGCAGCAGGCTGCAGACATGACATCCAGAAGTAAGGGCAGTAGAGGAAAAGGGACAACAAGCAGAACAAATAATTATGTGTTCAGATGAATTATTGAAGCCAGTTTTCTTCTAAGGTTGTTTCTTTTCCTCCCCAGAATGGCTCCAGCAGCATTCATAATCACTGAGGTATCCCAATGAAGGGAGAGACAGCTTGTGCTTTTAACTGCATGTGCAGTTGGCCAGCTGACTGGTGCCACACGATTCAGCAGAGTTTGGTCTGCCTTTTTTTTTTGGTGGGGACACTTCCTTGGGCCCCTACCCAGCTGCTGAGTTTCACTAAGTTTGTCCAGGCATCATTATCTTTGAGTGTGTTATTTTACCAAATCTGGTTGAAACTGGACATTTGCATAAAGGGCCTTTCCTCAAAAATGTAGACTGAAAATGAATTGTGGAGGGGACTTACACTTTACTTACCAAAGAATAGGAATAAAAAAAACAGTAGAGTGAAAAAACATGGCAGCAAGCTCAAAAAGGCAGGATTTAGCAGTGTGTCTCTACAGTTTGTAGTGATGCTATGCATTGTGCTAACAGCACAAAGTGCTGTTACTGGACCCAGGAGCGCTCCATGAGCTGTGTTCAATTAGGCTTGCAGAGAAGAAGTCATGTAGGATGGAGCAAAGTTAAGCACCTTCCAGGCTGTGCCGCTTCCAACCCCAGAATTAGCCCTATAGTGTCTCTAAGAGGGTAAAGATAGCCAACCGGGTAAGAGCTTGGCAACCAACATGCAAAAATAGGAATGCTGAATGAAAAAAATTGCAAAGCAGGAGTAAGAAGCTGGACTGACTGCATGAACCAGTCAAACATTAAAAAAAGACTGAGAGCTGGACTCCACATTCCCCACCTGGCTGCTTTTAGCAGGATCTGGGCTCTTAGAAGCAGAGAGAGTGAACCACGTCTTGTAGCCAGCTCTTACCAGCTCAGATTTTTTTGCCCTTCTGTTCTTGCCAGTCAGCTGTTCCTCGCTTTTAATACACTCTATAGTAATGAATGCTACATTTTCTAATTTCATGCTGTACTAGGCAGGATGATAAGAAGACAGTATTAAACAGGCCATAGGCCAGAAGAGACATGTGAATACCATTTTTAGCTGGAGAAGGATATCGGGTTTTTTGTTTTGTTTTCTCACAGTGGCTATTCCTTTTTCTTAACCAGCCTCCTGGACAAAGGCAGGCAGTGGCTGGGGAGTTAAGGGGAGGGCTGAATGCAATCCAAAACATACGGTAACTAAGCAGCAGGACTTGAAACCCTTTGAAAGACAACAAAGACTCACCTCTTCTTTTTCTTTCAAGGAGGCAGCTCCCATTCCACAATTTTCCTAGCAAAAGAAGTTACGGACTTCAGGAAAAGTCTTCTTTCAGGGTATGTTATGTTTTCTTTTGTGTATTCTTTTCAAGCTATATGTAAGTGTCCAGAAAAGGCAGGGGATGGAGTGGGGTAGCTATCTCTGACAACTGCAGTTTAATCCTGGAAAGAGAGGGAAGAAGCATGACTAGGGAGGAAGTGGCCTACATCAGTCCCAAGAAGAGGTGAACAGAGGAATGTTATATTTCTTTCTGTTTGTATTCCTGGGACTGATGCCATTATTTATGTGTTTAAGACACTTTGAGACTTTTTTCTAGTTTAGGGTCAAAACTCATAGTTCTTACTCAGCTATAAAAATCCACTTGAGTCCATGGGACAATTTTTATGAGGAGGTTTAATACTGGATCTAAAGACTGGATGTAGACAAAGAAAATGTTTCTTGCATGAGAGCAAATATGTCTTTTGAACTCTAGAAGGAAAGGTATTCCTCCTCACCAGTTGCTGAGAACAAAGGACACTTGTAGTCAATGTGCAAGTGGAGACTCGGCCTTCAGCACCCATAACATGGTGTAGGGGAGAACTTGTAGAGTAGGGCTGATGGTTGGACTTGATGATCCCAGGGGTCCCTTCCAACCTAAATGATTCTATGATTCTGTGATTTAATATGGAAATGAGAGCTGTCACCAAAAAGTGTCTTCCTTACCATGAGCAGGATGCAGGGCTTCCTTCATTCTGAAACCACTGCTTCTCTTAAAATTTTACTTAAAACCTAAATGAAGTAGTTAAATCAAAGTTTAAAGTGACAGAAGCAGCCAAAGAACTCACATTTAACGGTGTCCACTGTGGACTTCTTTTAACATTCCTTAGCATTTTGTTTTTTTTTTCTCCCAACAAACACCAGTTTGATTACAGCCTGTCAGCCATAATCCAAACATACTGGTTTGTATCAGCTAGTGTCACAATATCTGTGTCCTGTGGAGGACAGATTTTCAAAGGATGCAAGGGGTGCTTCTACAAAGAAACAAATTTAATGTCTTACTGCTGGAAGTCACCTTGAGAAGCACAGACTGTTGTTTGTGCACTCAGACTGGGACAAAGCAAACGTTTTTCAGTTTGCATGAATAGATGCCTGCTGTGAAATATAAAAATAAGTCAGTTTATTTTCTCCTCTGGAGCTCATCTTTAAAATTGCTTTTAAGCTACAAGATTCACACGAATAAAGCAAGCCATTGCCTGGACCAGTGCTTCAAAAAGACTCCTTATTTTTCTGTGATAAGGAGCTATTGCATTTGGCATCAATGCAGGTACCTGCGTTATGATTTGCTACAGTGAGCCTCTCCCTGACAGCAGATCTCAATGCCTGGTGCAGTCTTGGTAGGGAATGGAAGGCTGTATGGAGTCCAGAGTCCCCACACTGGTATCTTTCAAATAAATTTTTTATATTTATGACAGTCATAAGCCTCCTTTTTCTAATAAAAGCATATTTATTGATGTACTCACTGACTCATAACTGCAGAGGCAAGCAGTCTTCTTTTTCAGGTAAGAGAGACATTGCATATCCTCAGAAATAATTGTAAGTCATATCTCATGAAAACACTAGATTAGAGTAGTAAGAACCTAAATTATTGAAACCAGGTATTTTGTTCTTCAGTTTTGTAATCAATTTGGTATCATTTAATCCACTGATGTGTTAACGTATTCTCATTCATATGGTGGTGGTTCCTGTATTATTTGGAACAGTTTTTCAAGGCCTCACACAGAAAGTAACCAGCTTCACTGTTAGTGTAAAAAACATGAATGGTTTCTTTTTCACAGCCTGCTGACATAATTATTTTCCTCTGGGGTGCTCCACCCCTTCTCCGTTCTAGGGAGTAATGGAACCGATGTTTACAGCTCCAGTGCTGGAAACGGGACCTGTATATTTCTCTGACAAGGTATTTTCTTTTATATCCAGGATATTTTTCTGCTTCCCTCTTCCCCTTTACACATCCTCCAATCCTAGACTGGAAACATTTGGTTTGTTTTAGATGAAAACTAGAATGAAGGAGAGGAGCAAGAAGATACCAGAAGAGATGTCCTCATATTTCACTACAGATCTTCCCACTGGCTTCCTCCCAGGTGATAGTATGATGCCAGTAGGGATGGGAGCAGGAAAGTTTCTGTCAACTACCTTTCAGGGAAGGCATGAAAAGGAGTCCCAAGATAGATGTGGCCAGGCCAGAAGGGGACAGATGGGGGAGGCACATTACCAGAACTGGCATCCTGCCCTGCAGTGTGAGCAGAGGGAGAGAAATTGGAAGGTGACAGTGTCCTATACCTAACCCTAACTCCTTGAGGTGTAGCACATAATGTTCATTTCTGCTGTCAGTGTTTCATGAGTTTAATATATTTAATACACAAATCTTGAGCAGTTAGTAAAAGAATGCCACATAATAGCCTTGTTCTCCTGTTTTGGCATGAACTGAACAGCACCACATTGTACAGCTCTGTGGATTTAATGAACTTTATGTCTGCTGACTAATGTACTGGAAGCTAGTGTTCACAGAGTTCATCTGGAGTGTGACTCCCCTGCGTAACTGGGGTTTAAATTCAGGTTTCATCACATTTGCTTTAAACTGTTTTTTTTTTTTCCAAAGCTAAACCTTATTTTGCCTAACTTGCCTTTGAATTTCAGAAATTTACTCCAAATTATTTCAGTCTATGAACACGTTTGTTTCCACTCAACTTAGTGTGTAAGAAGCTAACATTGAAAGTGGAGGGGTTACCATGTGGCTACAGCTAAGATTGTGTGTGTTTAGAGGCTTAAGAATTAAGACTTTTTTTGGTAAACTTTCTTTGTATTTTAGAATTTAAAACTCCTCAAACTTGTTAATAAATTTCCTGCATTGGCAATCCTCTAATTAAACTGTTATAGTTTAAAATGAAAATGGGCCTCTTATAACCATGGAAAATCAGAGTTTCCAAACTGAAAAAAAAACAAAACCAGCCCAACATAAAATAAGGTCTGTAAAATCAGCAGATCCAGGAGAAGACTTCTTTAGACACTCAAAATTTTGTCTAAAAGTTCTTTGCATGTCACATCTAAGAAAGCAAAGTTTTGGATTTGTTTGATTACATTTTACTGAGGCAAGAGAAAATGGCTTTACGTAGGTGAGAAGAAATCAGTCAGCATGTTACATTACATTACATTGCATCGCACCTCAGCGGGCATAGTCCAAAGGATACGCTGTCAGAGCAGAGACTCCCTGGCCTGGCAGTGAATGGCTGCACTGAATCTCCTGGTGCTGCTCTGCACAGGTATTTCTGAGCTTGATCTGGGAGTGTCTTCCTGGGGAAGAAATGTGGCTCAGTCTCAACTGTGAAAGGGAGCCCAACCAGCCTGTCCACGTATGTGGACAGAACAAGAGGGAATGGCTGCAAGCTGCAGCAGGGTAGGGTTAGGCTGGACATTAGGAAAAAGTTTTTCACAGAGAGAGTGGTCAGTCAGTGGAATCAGCTGCCCAGGGAGGTGGTGGAGTCACCATCCCTGACTGTGTTTAAGAGTAGATTGGATGTGGTGTTGAGGGATATGGTGTAGGGGAGAACTTGTAGAGTAGGGCTGATGGTTGGACTTGATGATCCCAGGGATCTCTTCCAACCTAAATGATTCTATGATTCTATGATATGTATGTTACAGGCAGGAAAGCTAACTAGTCTCTTTTCTGTGTTCTTTAACAGCTACTGCTCTCACTTAGTGATACAGCTTTTTTTTCTGCTCAGCCAGATTGAAGGCCAGAGTGCCATCTGTATGGGTGAGCATATAGAAAGGCATGAAGATGGTTTCTTAAATGGTGATAGAACAAGAAAAGAAAACCACACAGTTTTGTGACAAGTGTCTTGTCATTCATTCCCTGGGTATAACCACTGTGGAGGACTCAAAACTGAAGACCTCCCAAACATCTTTGGTCCCACAGGCAAATGAGCACTCAGCACATGGAATAAGTCTGTGGCTGCCAACATATTACAGGAACTTGGAGAGAAGTTGCAACTCCTTGCTAGTATGACACTGGTTTCCCTCAGGGACTTGTGAATGTGCTAACCTGCAGCTGGAAGGAACTCACTGAGGGAGCTGATTACCATAAATGGCACCAGAAGTCACTAATATACAAAAGTATGAGATCCAGGAGAAGCCAGGCCTCAGAGAAGGTTAAGAGTGGTGCTCCAGGGTCCGAATGTATAGAGTGTGAAACCACGGCCATCAGAAAAGAATGACCCAAGAAAAGCTTTGCTCTACCAGCCTGTGCTACAAAGGAATAAAGAAAACCTGAGACGGCCTCAAACATGCCTGTAAGAAGTAAAGGTAAGGTTATGCTGTTGAAATGTGCTGTGTTGTAATGTTTGGCTGCAAAAGATAATAAAGCACTTTCTGTTAAGACTACACTCTCTGTTGGCTGGGTAGGCCAACATGCTCCACTTTATAGCTTGTTATACTGCAGTTCTCTGCAAAGCATTGGTTTAGGACATGATGAAATAGCTTTGCAGCTGAAGCAAGAGGTACAAACACTTAGAAGAACAAAGCCAGTGAAACTGGGCGATGTTTCAAACCATTTATCAAAGCATTTTTAGTCTCCTCTTCAAGGTGATAGAGTCATAACATATTGCGCCAGTAAAAATCATTTGCATCCAGAGCATTTCATTCAGCGAGCGGCAGGAATCCTCAGCGCGGAACCAGAGGTTGGGGTCAACCCTGTTCCACCTCTCCAGGTGCTACCGTAGTCTTCCTCTTTAAAAATCAAAAAATAATTTAAAAAAAAATCTTATGTTTTTGAAAGCTGAGTCACCCACACATGTATGATCATAAGCATTGCACTCTGATTTCTTCCTGTCTAGCACCTCTTGTGCAAGATGATGCTGGGCTACTGAGAATAATTAAAGTGTCTGTCACCTTCATTCTTTTTCAGCAGTGATCCTGGTCAATCAAACAGTGACTGTGCCTGAAGGGGGGGGTTAAGGTAGTTCATATGAAGGTCTAACCTGGAATTTATCTGAAGAATCCATTTTTCTGGATTCCTTTTTATAGACATAATTTTCTGTTTTCCAATTGAAGACATGTACAACGCATATTCCTTCTTTCTTCATTGTACTCTGAGAAGACAATTCCCAGTGCTTCAGTACTTCATATTCATATGAATGAACCTTAATTTCTGTTGACAGATGCCGTAGAACAAGACCAACATCAACATGAGTCTTTACATAAGCATCTGGTTATAATCTCTCGTCCTGTTTCTCTAGGTTGGATTTTCCAACTTTGTGACTCAAATTCTGAGGATATTCACCAGAAGCTGCCTTATATGTGGACAGGACCGAGGCTAGAACAAACTCAAAACCAAATGTAATAAACTGAACTTTTTACTTCCATAAGCAAAGTTAGAAAAAAATGGCAATGTTTTTGTGATGCAGAATACAGATTCTGGGAGATGTCTTAACCAAACCAACACATTACTCTGGGGAGTATTATTGCTCTGAAAACTCATGTTCTGCTTAACATTTCACTAAAGGCCAGAATCAGGCCTTTAGACCTTTTCATGCTGCTTATACTTAAGCCTTCTATTTTCACATAGCACTAGATAGCCTTACACCCTGGAGGCTCCCCATAGAGAACTGGCCATGTATTTAAAATGTATAGTTGATTCCAAATACATCAGCCTTTCTCTGAGTACCAGCTATAGTGCTAAAATAGTATCAAGGGATGGAGGAGGCGTCAGAAATAGTTAACATTTACCCTGCCCGATCAATTCTCTGAGGAGGAAGTGCTGGAATTTATGTAGCAGGCTAGGTTTAAAAAGAAAAAAAAATATCTTTGCTGGTAACTAATTATAAGCATTAATTACAAGCATTAATTACTTACAAGGAGAGTTATTAAATTAACCTGTATAATTTTGTATCTACAGCACAGTTTCTGAATTTCAGCTGTTACATATCCTGCTATTTAGCTGACAGTTCCTGTACAATGGACAATTTATGAACACAGATTTAATAAAATCAACACTGTATCTTGGGTGAAAAAACATCATTCATAATAATAGGTTTAGCAGCTATCGGCTGCATAAAATCAAGCAGTTTTCAGTGTTTAAAAGTGTGTATGCTACAATATAGTACACTAGCATATTATTCATCATGGAATGGGTTATTACCACTGCTTTATTCTTTGGGGAACCGAATAGCCTGAAGTCCAAAAGAGTTGATGCTGCAGCAAAAACTGGAGTTAGCGTTGTTTGACCAACCTCTGTATGTCAGCCTCCAGTAGCTATGTAATGTGTTTGCAAAACCAAGAAAACGAAAAGCAACAAAAAAGTTTAATACTCGAAGCTTACACTGGAAACATCATCTTTTCTGATTATTTATTTGTATTAGTGCTGTCGATTCCCACCCATGAGACTGTCTTACAATTCCCAGTTTTAGAAAACACTCCTAAACGTGTCTGTCATTTATCCTCCTGGATTCTGGGTTTTTGGTATACCCCAGCCTGCATGGTTAAGCTCTATCCAGTGATAGAGCTCATCCAAATGCTGAGGATACCTGTGCTTGCTTGTGGTGCAACTGTTCTGGGCTCCACTGTATTACTGTTCCCAAGAGCTCTGCAGTCAGCTGATTTAATCATCTAATTGAAGGCAACATTTCTGCCACAAATAAGGTCACAGGGTCTCCCTACAAGCAAAGTGTTCCCTTTCACAGGACCTGAGCATGTTTGCAGGATTTGCAGACCCTGTTGGCCCATCAGGTTAGAAATAAGATGCTGGCCCTCATGTTGCCGTACTCCGATGCTGTCACCAGATTCCCATGTCAGTGCCATGAGAGCTGGCATAGTGTTCTTGAATATTTATGCTTAGTCTGCTCAGCAAAAAAGTTTATAATGAGCAATATTTAATGGCAAAATTGAAACAAGAGCTATTGGCCTGAAGACAAAAATAGGCCTTAGTTTTCCATCAGCCAATGTTTTACATAATTAGTTTTCCTCCAAATTGAACAGCTTTTGTGCTTATTTTTTTCCTTTAATGGTTTCATTTACCCAAGACTACTATGATTACCTGCACATTTTTATAACTGCCTAAAGACTAACAGATAAACGTATGGATCCACGTGCTTAAAAAAATATATATACATGTGGAACAGTACATGTAATTGGAAAAGATGTCAGCCAAAGGCTGGCAGGACTCAATAGCTGTCTCCTAGGTTTGGGTTAATTTAGCCAGCTTCAAACTCTCTGCTTCTTTCTCATGATCAGTCACAGGACTGAAATAGATATAAATTTGGATGTTAAAGAATGAAATTTTAAATATTTAAGTATTGTTCTTTCTCAGAAGGATGAAGTAAGCAATAGCAATGAAGAGTAGAGCAACAGAGGTGTGGAACATGGGATGGCATTCCGTGGTGGTGAAGAAAAAAGATCAGGTAGGTCGACTTTCAACAGGGCTAAAACTGACTGTGCCTCACAGTCAAAGGGTCTCTGCTGTGTACACGTCTAGAGGGTTGGTGCAGTCAGGTTTAGAGTCAGCTCAACCACAGGTGGCTTATGTGATCTTGGGCAACTTACTTGACCCTTAGAAAGGGATCTGTTAGTAATGTGATTAATAATATTTATCATCAATGTTTACAGAGCTCCTCAGGATTCTCACAGGAAAAACATATCACTTGCTGCAGAGAGGTCCTAATGAAAGGTTATCAATGAAACAAAAGAGAAATCTGCCACTTCAGTCTTCTACTGTGTCAGGAGGGAATTGGGAAATTAGCATGTTCTTCTACATCAAGTAGAAAGGATGAGATTATAGAAGAACAAACTTTTTGGCACGTTTTACTCATTCTGTAGCTGAAGATACAGACCTAGTGACTTGCTGAGATAATTGTAGGTGTACAATAGCTGAGTCTTTAAACCAGAAATATTCTCTTCACTCACACAGGCCATGCTGACCAGTAAGGAGTCTGAACCTCCACACTCTGCTGGAACTCACAGGCTGAATCCGGTGACAAAGCACTGAAATGTCTGCAACAAATGCAACAGGCGATGGGGCTGTTTACTGGTGTTTGTGAGGCTGCCCAAATTCCTAGCTAGATTATTAACCCAGATCATTCCTGTCTCAGCTGAGAAACCCACAAATTAAGGTATGTTTTCTGCTTGGGTTAGGGGATTGGACTAGATGATCTTTCAAGGTCCCTTCCAATCCCTGATATTCTGTGTGATTCTGTGTGAAGTGCCCTGTGATTCTGCCTAGCAAGAACTAATCAGAGGTGTAACTTTTTTTCCTCTTGTAAAGAGGGGAGAGCAAACATCCAAGCTGAAGGAAGTGGGGTTTGACAAACCAATTATTCCCTGGCAATATTATGATAACAGAGAAGAAACTTTCTCCAAGACACGGAAGGTTCAGACTNCCATGAGAGCTGGCATAGTGTTCTTGAATATTTATGCTTAGTCTGCTCAGCAAAAAAGTTTATAATGAGCAATATTTAATGGCAAAATTGAAACAAGAGCTATTGGCCTGAAGACAAAAATAGGCCTTAGTTTTCCATCAGCCAATGTTTTACATAATTAGTTTTCCTCCAAATTGAACAGCTTTTGTGCTTATTTTTTTCCTTTAATGGTTTCATTTACCCAAGACTACTATGATTACCTGCACATTTTTATAACTGCCTAAAGACTAACAGATAAATGTATGGATCCACGTGCTTAAAAAAATATATATACATGTAGAACAGTACATGTAATTGGAAAAGATGTCAGCCAAAGGCTGGCAGGACTCAATAGCTGTCTCCTAGGTTTGGGTTAATTTAGCCAGCTTCAAACTCTCTGCTTCTTTCTCATGATCAGTCACAGGACTGAAATAGATATAAATTTGGATGTTAAAGAAAGAAATTTTAAATATTTAAGTATTGTTCTTTCTCAGAAGGATGAAGTAAGCAATAGCAATGAAGAGTAGAGCAACAGAGGTGTGGAACATGGGATGGCATTCCGTGGTGGTGAAGAAAAAAGATCAGGTAGGTCGACTTTCAACAGGGCTAAAACTGACTGTGCCTCACAGTCAAAGGGTCTCTGCTGTGTACACGTCTAGAGGGTTGGTGCAGTCAGGTTTAGCATCAGCTCAACCACAGGTGGCTTACTTGACCCTTAGAAAGGGATCTGTTAGTAATGTGATTAATAATATTTATCATCAATGTTTACAGAGCTCCTCAGGATTCTCACAGGAAAAACATATCACTTGCTGCAGAGAGGTCCTAATGAAAGGTTATCAATGAAACAAAAGAGAAATCTGCCACTTCAGTCTTCTACTGTGTCAGGAGGGAATTGGGAAATTAGCATGTTCTTCTACATCAAGTAGAAAGGATGAGATTATAGAAGAACAAACTTTTTGGCACGTTTTACTCATTCTGTAGCTGAAGATACAGACCTAGTGACTTGCTGAGATAATTGTAGGTGTACAATAGCTGAGTCTTTAAACCAGAAATATTCTCTTCACTCACACAGGCCATGCTGACCAGTAAGGAGTCTGAACCTCCACACTCTGCTGGAACTCACAGGCTGAATCCGGTGACAAAGCACTGAAATGTCTGCAACAAATGCAACAGGCGATGGGGCTGTTTACTGGTGTTTGTGAGGCTGCCCAAATTCCTAGCTAGATTATTAACCCAGATCATTCCTGTCTCAGCTGAGAAACCCACAAATTAAGGTATGTTTTCTGCTTGGGTTAGGGGATTGGACTAGATGATCTTTCAAGGTCCCTTCCAATCCCTGATATNAGAATCTTTATGCCTGGCCACCATCAAATATTTGCAGTTGTTTGGTCCTTCTCCCTTTAAAAGTATCATAGTGACTTCTCTAACTCCCTTCCAGCTCCTTTTTCTGCTGTCTGTTTTTAATAAGGATGGAAATTAAAACTATAATTGTNTTCAAGGTCCCTTCCAATCCCTGATATTCTGTGTGATTCTGTGTGAAGTGCCCTGTGATTCTGCCTAGCAAGAACTAATCAGAGGTGTAACTTTTTTTCCTCTTGTAAAGAGGGGAGAGCAAACATCCAAGCTGAAGGAAGTGGGGTTTGACAAACCAATTATTCCCTGGCAATATTATGATAACAGAGAAGAAACTTTCTCCAAGACACGGAAGGTTCAGACTGGCATTACTGTCACACCAGAGCTGGCATATGGCACACCTCAGATCCCAGTGGTCAAGAGAGCAGGCACAGCACAGAGGAGAGTGCACTATGGGCTGACAGACAGCTCATTTTTTGTTTAATATCCTTTCTGTTTACCCAGTGCCTGTCAATCCTAGCAAGAGTGCAAGAGGTAGTAGGAGGATTTCTGCAGGAGGGAGACACAGACTTAACAGTAGCTGAACAGCTTCCAAGGCTCAGCTGCATGAAAATGTTAATTTCTTATCGAACTGTGTTTGTACAGTACCAGAACTATAGCCCGGCAGTCAGATTATAACAATAGAGTCCAGTATGTGTCAGGTGAGTGGACAGGCTTCGGAAACAAGTATTCCAGAATGAAAAATGCAGTTACAAGTTGATGGTGTCTGATTGCCATCTATTTAGAGTGTAAACTTGTCTTGAACAAAGATCACTTTATCAGTCACAGGCATCAAACTGGATTAGGACCAATGTGCTCTGTCACAAGGAAAACCACCAAAGGTATTATGCTTCATAAACATTTCTGATCCCTATGTTGCTCCTGTGAAGGTCACTTTTGGCCTGTGCCAGCTGTGTTAGCTTAGTCAGGTGGATGGATTTTGTGCCAAGAACTCTGCCCAACCTGCATCCCTCCCACCCGCTTGTTCAAGGGAGGGATGTGACTGGGTTAGTAGCTTCACTTATCCACGTGCTCCTGGACCCAATACACAGGATACAGAGCTGACAGAGATTGTTAATCCCTGTATTCTCTGCAGGGACATGCAACAGAAGCCATGAAACCTGAGAATGATAAGTCAACTCCTTGACTTTCATCTTAGCTATCCTTCTGAGTATCTTGCTGTTTGACGAAGCTGCTGCAGTCTCCCATGTTGGGCTTTCTATACCAGCATATTTAGCACTTCTCCAGATCACTCTATAGTTGGAACTTTCACCCCTTTTGGGCATGGCAGCATATGTCTTCCCAGCATGTAAGTAGATGCAGTATGAGGCCTGGCTTGATGCTACAAACCAGAGCAGAGACCTTGAAGCTATTACACAAGGCTGTAAACAGTGTTCAAAACCATTATGAACACAAAAAAGGTGTTATGTTGTGCAACACAGTTTTTATTTCCTGCAGTTTAGAGTCATATCTTATTGGTTGTCTGACAATGGGGTTGGGATTATTTTGGTTGGTTGTTCTTCATCTACCCTCTTCAGTCCAAAAAAGTAAAGCCAGGCACAGCCTTTGGTGATGAAGCTTTTGTTCAGACAGACCGATAGTCCAGGGAGAGTTAGGCATTGGAGAAGACTGACATCTACATGTGTGGGAAGTGTAGAAAACACTATTTCTATCTTGTTGGCAGGTCACCTGGAGGTGTAGGAACCTGGAGGTGCAGGAACCTGTCCCCTCTACCATGTTATCTAAATTGCTAAGCTAGACAGAAATCACTTTGAAAGTTGAATTTCCCATTTGTGAAACCAATGGTGTGAATACAGGACGTACTTTGGCTTACAAGAACATTTACACATACGAAGGAGAGAGCAGGCAATTTGGGAGCCAGCCTCTGGCTGCCTTGAATGCATGACATGAGCTGCAGATGGATATTACACACAGAAAGAATGCAGACGCTCTCTTCCCTCCTCCACCTCTGCCACTTCTTAGTGCTTCAAAATGCAATGCATTATAGAAGTCATAAAAAGAGCTGATCCAATGCTATTTGTTCTATGTATCGTTCAATCATCATTATGATTTTCTGTATTAAAAGTAACTTCAAATTGGAGCTACTCACCTAATATGGAATAATTTACACACAACAGAGAACTTTTTTCTTAAAGAATCTTTATGCCTGGCCACCATCAAATATTTGCAGTTGTTTGGTCCTTCTCCCTTTAAAAGTATCATAGTGACTTCTCTAACTCCCTTCCAGCTCCTTTTTCTGCTGTCTGTTTTTAATAAGGATGGAAATTAAAACTATAATTGTCTTCACTAGATCTTAGTAAGATGTATGTTTTAAGAGAAGTCCTTTACAAAGGACTCGGTTTTACATTTCATGGTTCATGGTTTTACATTTTCATCTTGATTTTATTTCTTTCTCTGGGTTTCATTTACCCTCCCAGGTTTGTGTTACACCACTTGGTTAAAACAGTTGCAAGGATTTGTTTGGACACTTTCCCTTGAATACAGCTTTCTTCCTTTTGTGGAGGAGTCCCATCTAAAGGGGCATAGATTGGTCTGTCATTAAAATCCTATCTAACAAAAAATGCAGGGTGAGCACTGATCTTCTCAATATCTTCTGTGTCAATTTCAAATGCAGATGTAAGGAGCAGATCCCCACTTTTGGAAAGCATACATACAGGATGATTTCCTCTGAAGTTTCAAGCCCACCAGACCGTGTAAACTGAACACCATCTGTTCTCTTCCAGATAGTATTACCGTTTATATCTCTCTTTGTAGTTCTCAGCATCTTTACATGAAAGATTATCGTTGCTTCCTACTTACAGCACAGTGTTTTCCTTGGTTTTCCTCTTTCATGCTCCTTTAGTGATTTTGGAGCACTCAAAACATCTGATATCAAAATTTCATGCTCTTGAGAGAGGAACAGTAGCTAAAAACAAGGAACAAATTAACTTGCAGCTGCCTTCATTTTTAAAGAAGTCAAATTCATTGGTTTACCATCCTGAATGAGTTCTTGGGATTGGAGGAATATGTTTTACTAGAGCTGTGCAGAGAAGGGTTATTTAGCTATTGCATAAAAGGATTTTAACAGGAGTTGGATGCCCTCACAGCTAGTGGGAGATGGCCCTTATTAAGTATAGAAGACCAAAATTTGACACCCTCCCCCATCTATTTAAACAATTCTCAATTAGGATAAAAAATCGAACCAAGCAAATTCACCTTCACTGGCCAACCTTACAGTATGGAAAAGCAAGCAAAAATACATAGAAAATGTAAATTGCAAACATTATGTCTCAGGATTCCTGATGCTTCATGCTTTGTCCGTGTTAATATGTATGTATTTGTTTTTCAAAACTCAGTGGAAACTCAAGAAAAACATGTTTTATGAAGGATTCAGTTTCTGTGTTCAGTTAAGCTGTGAGAAAAAAAAAACAAACCAGCAAACCCAGGACTGTCCCTGGTACTTTAAACAATAAGCCCCAAAATGTTTGAATCCCATGTGTTCAGGGAAGCCCATCAACACACAGAATCCACTAAAAAACCCTTTTGATGATGTGAGGACCTTTTCTATGTGCTTCAAAATTTATGTCTTTATGCGGGTCAACAAGTGTAACTTGTTTATGGGTTGATAAAAGAAGCATCAAAACACACATTGTTCTTAATAAATATTAAGAATGAAGACATAAAAACGTTCCTGAAACTGTCAACTGAAGGCATGTATGTGAATGGCATCTACATGCCATTTCACTTTAATTGTTTCTTCCTTTAAATTTACACTTCAATTTAAAGTATTTTAGAACTTCTAGGAATGTACTAGTAAGTGAAAATTGCATTAAAATCACGGTATTTGACACCAGTTTCTTTTTAATTTGAATTGTTAAAGCAAGGATTTAACTGACTCTTTTGTCTGTATCACAGGGATAATAATTTATACCTGCCTCACAGGCCTGCAGCATGAGAAAAGCTCGATGAAGGAGCAGATATGCAAAGTGGCTTTTTAATTAAAGACTCACAGATCAAAGTGAGCTTCTTGGATTGCTTAGGTTTTACTGAGTTTCACCAGGAAAAACAGGTTTCCTATTACTGTTTGTTTACAGCAGCACCGTAACAGTGATGTTTAATCAGGAAGGAGGTTGGTGACTAATAAAGATGAAGAAATGGCCAGAGAATGGAAATGGCCTCGGGATGGCAAGCTTGCCCAGCCAGTTATAGAACAGGTAATATTTATTGCTTTACTTTTCTTACAGTTATTCTTACCTTTTTTTGGACTTTTTTTTTGTTTTAAATTTCACATCATCCGGTCTCTCTGAGGCATCTGAATTGCAAGGAACATGATGCTTACATTTCTTCTTTAATGCATTCTTTCCAAAGAGTGGCTCTCCCAACAGCCTCTACATGAATGGGTATCGTTACCTCTGTTTTACTCATGGGAAGAAGAAGCAAAAGCAAGTTGCCTAGATCTGTTGTAACTCAGGATTTCAATAAAGCAAAGGCCCATCTTCCCTGCTGGAAGCATCTTGCAAGACTCTTTTCTGAGCTTGGAAATAGGAACAAGCCATTCCTCATGTTTCTGTTGGGCATGTTCAGTAGCAGGCATTTGGTTGCCTCACTTCAGGCCTGATCCAGTTTCCACTGAAATGCATGAGGACTCTTCCACTGCTTTGGACTTACAGGAGCTGTGCCTAGCATGCTGCAAAAAATCAGAAACAAAAATACCAAATAACCATTTTTGACCCAAGTAAGCATGCCTGCAGGCACAGAGTTTGTAAACACACCCATTATTTACAGGGGTTGGATCAGGTAAGGGTTTTTTTATTCCTTGCTAGCTAATATAGAGGTATACAAGGCATGCATAAATCCCTGACAGAAGGTAAGGTAGCCAAGCCCATACCAGGTTTTCTTCACGTGGCTCATGCTGGCAGCTGACAGGAAAGAATAGCTTCCATCAAATGGCAATGGAATCTTTACACCTGCAGTGACTTTCATACAGGCAGATATTCTTATTTCGGGTTGGAGTTTTGTGTATTCTGTAAAATCTGCAAGAATTTGAGACTTCCACAGTACCGTGCTGTATCTGCAGCTCTGGTTTTCACAAAGTCTGTTAAAATTAAAGCAGCTAATTATTGAAAGAGTTTGGATTATCAAATAAAGATTATAGCCTGTTACAGAGTACAGAATATGAGTTATGTGATATGTCAAATGAATTAATCAAGAGACACACAAAAATGGAAATGAGTTTAGTAAAGCTGTTAGTTTTTGCAACATGTTATTTACTTTGAATGGGTAGGAGTGTGAAAGGCTAAAAAAGGGTGGTACAAACTGATTTTGGGGTTAAATGGTAGTGGTTCCAAGTCCCCTGCTTGGTGTCACCAGGGTGTTCTTCACGTTCTGTGTGAACAGGTACTGCTAAAGGCTTTAATGACCATGATTTTAAGGAAGTACTTTGTACATGGCAACATCCTAATTCTTCAGTGGGGACTAAACATAATCCAAATCCTGCCCACTCTCACCAACAGCAGTAGTTAAAGGGCAAGCTAGGACGAGAGCTTCCCGGGTCTGTCCATGTCTGACTCCACAGCCTCTGCCTCAGAAGTATACATGCTTTCCCGAGCAGTTTGAGAGGTAGGAGAGTTTCTCAGGTCTTCCTGCTATACAGCATCACCTTCTAAAACATGTATAGACTCAGTACCTTTGCTTTGGGCAGGAGTCACAGAGACAAAGGGCAGGGAGCTGTCTCTGCCCACAGTTCTTATGCTCCAAGCTAACTTTGCAGGCTTCAAATGAGAGGGACAACACTAAAACTCGTCTGTAGACTTAAGCCTAGAGTAACCGGTCATTCCCTCACCTATGACCAGCTCTCTTGGATAACCCTTTGAGACTTCAGTCTGTCTCTTCTATCCAAACAGAAATATCAAAGTGTGCTGAAGTAAGTATATCTCCTTTTTTTGCTTTATTTTTTTTCAGGTTAGTGAATACGTCACAGTGAGGCTTGCAGCGTGCTTTTGCAATTAGCTTGGTCTACAAGTGGCAACACGAAAGTGTGTGGTTGTCTTTGTCACCGCTGCAGGGTGGGGCTCTTCCACTATGAGAAGAATTGGTATGTTGTAACAGCTACAACACTGCATTTTAGGAAGGCCCTTTAAATGTATTATTTGCTCTGCAAACTGTGGAACTGATGAGCCATCCCATAAACTATAGTTCTCAAGTTTATTTACTTTCAAGTGTGCTAAGTGCAATGCCACAGAGTGATCAAGTAAGAGCTTCTAAGATTAAATATGAACTCTGGTGGATTTGTGCCAATGTCCACCTAGCACGGGTCTGTCCCAAAGGGATAGTTATTTCTATGTACTTAGATTCCTATTTCTGTCTTTTGTTTGGTTGGTTGTTTGGTTTTGGCTGATTTCCTTAGTTACTTGATGTATTACCTGTTTCCAACTTTTGGTGATTAAGTCCCTACCACCCTACATCCAGTGTTTACTCTATAGGTGCAGCTAGAACGCAGAAGAATCTTATTTTTTGCTCAAAAAGGATGGTTAAATAATACCTTTAATTAATCTAGAATTCTGTGATCTTCCAGATAAAATACTAAGTGCATTGACAGCCCATTCTGAGATAGGTATAATTTATTGTGCTGTAGGTGGGGGGTACTGCATGAAGCCCCAAGAAATCCTGATCCAAATCTTTCTGGTCTTTGCTTCCAGGCAATGAGCTGGCTGTCCAACTAGGTTAATCACCCAGCCAAAACTTGATGTCTTAATAGTAAATGCTATCTTATAGCTGGGTTGAAACATACTGAGTGTAAAACAGATTTTTTTATGTGATTTGAGAGTCTGAAAAAACATAGTTACGAAACAGTTGTTGAAAATGCAGAAGAAATCTATATTCCAAGAAAAGCCAAACCAAAATTCTGTTTGTTCAGAGTTTATTTCCTTTTTCCTGTTATATGTGAAAGTGTTTAGTCTAGAAAATGTAGAAGCACACATTGCAGGTCTATAAGAGCCATTGATTTTAAGAGAAATTTAGTTTAACTCCTGTATTTCTGAGAAATTAAATCTGTGGGAGTTACTAAATGGTATTTTGTGAGAGAGTTTCTCATTGTAAGAGAGTATCTCATAGGCTTAGATGTTAGAACATGATCTGTGAAACTACTACAACTAACATCACCATCATTAGCCAAAATCCCCCCAGCTTCTCACTGAAAGCATTCTAAATGAGGAAAGATAAAAGTAAATTAACATATTCAAAATCTCACCTATTTTTAATTTGTTTGGAAACAAAAATTCAATCTATGTTTCATAAGCTATACCTCAATTATTTGGCAATTCTTTGATTAAAGAATATTGAGAAGCTCGTAATACCTCCTTATTAAACTGTAATCCCACTGTAACACTGGGGTGAGAAACAATACCTTATTCCTTCTAATTCTAGAAATGGCTAGGCAAAAACAATAATAGAGCTACTCCTGAGTCCCTCTAAGACTGCCATCTGAAATGCCACCAGACCAAGGCTTCCTGCAAGGGAGAATGGAGAAGTAGAGTCTCTCTCAAAGTAGAACCAGGGAAGGTGAAGCACTGTGAGGAATTCACTGGCTATCTTTCCCTGGTGGAATTGGAAGGGTCACTGCTCTGAGTGACTACAGGGAAACAGGGAGAATTGGTATAGCAGAAGTAGGTCTTTGGGGTCATTCACACCCTTTAATAGGTGTTTAGAATTTAACCAATTCCTAGTTCAGACCTACTTCTTTACACACAACACCTTCCTTGACACAGCAGAGCGTTTGAAATTTTGACTTTAAGAGGATTTAACTTTAAGTAGCTGACATAGGAAATTCCACCTGGAAAAAATTATAGAAAATATATGGCAGACAGATAAAGTTCTGAGTCAGAGAGAACCTGTGTCTTCACTCACTCTACTGGTATGAGGTTGAGTCAATAAAAAATGATGAAGAAGGTATGATCAGAAGCTTTTATTGAGGCATTTTAGTTTGATTATGGGTCTCTACCCTCTAAGATTCCACATTGACCCATTAAGAGATACCCCAGCAACACACACCTGATGTTTATGGTGCTCTGCAATTTTATTGTCATAGAATCATAGAATGGTTAGCATTGGAAGGGACCTTAAAGATCATTGAGTTCCAAGCCCCCTTGCCATGGGCAGAGACACCTCCCACTAGACCAGTAGACCAGACTTCCCTCCTCCATGGAGACTGATGTAATTTTAAACACTACTGGTCCAAAACAACCAACTATTTTGAAAGGTCAGATGTTTCTGAAAATGGATAGGAGAAGGTGACATTGCTTACATCAGAGTATCAGCTGTAGTTAGTGGCATTTTAAATACTTGTACCTGTTATTTCATTCTAGATTAACTGACACCACCAAAAAACTACATCTGTGCCATAGCAGCATGTTTACCTCTAAACTTTGAGGTAAATCAGCATTTGTCTTTGTTTCCTATTAATGAAAATTGTCTTCCCTCTGGGCTTTAACCAGTGCTTCTTACTTAGAATCAGTAAGAATCTCTCTCTCAATTAGTTTTTTTCTCTTCCAAAAATTAAATAATCTCCTTTTATAGCAATTAAAATAGCTCTAATGCTTTTTCAGTTCTCAGCAATCCAATAAAGACACTGCAGAGTAAAACCTAAAAAACCAACAAATATTTAAATACCACACAATGAAAACTGAATCATCATAGTAGAAGTGATGAATACTCTTTTTAAAGCCAGTTAAGCACACTGGGTATTTGTCTGTCTTCAAGTGGTAGATACTAAGACTAATAACATTCTTTTTGGAGTCCCATTGAAGTCCGCTTTCATGTCAGTCTGTGCTCTCTGTGAACATTCTTCACGCCAAGAGCTCTCCTGCACTGGGCATGGTCATTGTGACAAGGAGGTGGACAGTAGACAACATAATCCATATCCTGCTGTTGGCTGCACCTTTAGAAACCAGTCAATCCTTTCAACTCTTTCTGCCCTAAGTAAGCAAAGCATAATCAGAGATCATTAAAACCAAACATATTGCCACTTCCTGTCACAAAATAGCTCCCTTGCATCTATATTTTTCACCAGCAGAAAATTATTTTCTTCAAAGCTGAGATAATTTGGGCAGACTATTGGAAATTTAGAGAAAATTCTTAGCATTCTTGTCTCTATAGCCCGCAAATATGTTTAGCCACAGGGATTTTGTATCTGAATGGGCTTCTTCTAATTTGCAGGGGTAAATCTCAAAGAGAAAGAGGAGTATTTTCAGATAGCTTTAAATTAATAGTCATACTGTGGCATAGTATTATCTGTGACTTTTTAAAAGAATACATAATGTTGGCATGCAAACTAAGAAATAAAAAATAGTTTCATGAACTTTCAACAAGTAGGCTGATGAATTAAGGAAGCAGGGGGTAGGATGATTTTAATTTATGCAAGAATTTAAGAAGACCAAAACTGCACACAATGAAAAATACAGTTCAGTCTTGACTGGAGAGAATCCTACAGCTCTGCAGAAAAGTGGGTTATCTGGTATCTACTCCAATTTAAAGAATTAGGAAAACAAAGATAAAACCACAGTAGTCCTATCATAGCTACCTTCTGGATGAAAAAAAAGAGACTCTCAATGGGCACAATATTAATAATATTTATTTTTAATTTAAGACTAATTTATTTCAGGTGTGAAGTAGAGATTCTGTGTGGAATTAATTTTATATTGAATTGAGGTTGCATTTATATTTTTCAGAGGGTCCTGTCTTAGCTGTTAATTTTTATTTTCTGTAATTATCAATGTAATTTTTAAACATACACTATGGTATGACACTGTTTGTAAAATGTTATTACTTGTATTATACTGTTAGTATGTATGTTTGGAACAAATTAAAGGTAAAGCATTTGTTTGGAATGCAAAGATTTAAATAGTTCTAGAGTAGGTGAAAAATCTGGCAGATATATCTGCTGGGGGTTTTGTTTTGTTTTTGTTTTTTCCTTGCATAGCACAAAGTGGTATCTTCTTGGCCACTGGAGTCTTCATGCGCCCAGCCAAGCAAATACTAATAGTATGTGCTCTGCTTTTCAATATTTATAGTCCATTTGTCCAGACTAGAAGAGGGCAGGATTCACTATTGCAACTGTTCTCCAGTGATGCTTGATTTGACCAAAAAAGTTTCTTTTCAAATTACTCCTCATTCTGTCAATAATTTGAACTCAGAAGGTGTTTGTATCTCTAAGGCATTTAATAGTGTTGTGCCAGTGTTGGCACCATTAAACACCAGACGGAACCATTAAGCTCTTTAATTTGTTTTTCCATTGTTTTGGTTTTTTAAAGCCAAAGTTGACAGAGCTGTTGATGAAAAATGAAGTTCCAGAGGCAACTGTGAGCCACATAAGTGACATCAGCGCAGCCAGAGAACTAAGGAGCTTGCAGAGGAAAATCTGGAGCATTGTGGGTAACTGGCTGCAGTATTATCACACAGCCCTAGGTCAGGCATGGTCAGAAAACACCTGGGGACAAGGTTATCTGGGCTTGTTTCTATATCAGCAGGTACCAGCATAGATTAAATAGCCCTCTGAAAGTAAGCCTCAGGGAATACAGACACTGCTGGCTTGCACACTGAACTAGACAGGAGGCCAATGAGTGACCTGTTACTCAAACCAGTAGGCAGGTACTTGGGATACATGGTTCCTTTGAAGTCAGCAGATATTTCCATGCTGAGTGTTTCCATACAGAATAGCATTAAAATTGCCAGGCAAGTGCTGAAGAAGCCCACTCCACAACTGACAGCATTAGAGCTGTGTCAGAATGCCACTGTATTTGGCCTGATCAGAGGATCAGGGATCCCCTGGGATCCCTGGGATTGGGCCATTTAGCACAGATGTAGCAACACGTTAGCACACTGTACCGTTCCTAGGGCAAGGCTAATACCTCTGCATGGTCCTGCTCTGAGCCAAGCATGTTGACTTGGTCAGGAATGGCTGCAGTGAGGAACATTGCCCAGTACAGATGTGTCCTGTTTCAATCCTTCAGATATGTTTGAGCTGAACAGAGGATTCCAGTCCAGTACCAAGGAAACTACTGTGGACAACAGGACAGTTAAAGACCTCTCTAATTCCTTTTTTCCCCAGTAGTGCAGCTCTTGTTAGAATGAGACTGGAGATGGAGGAAGAAGGGTTTGGAAAAGTGGAGGAATAAGGGTGTGTAGTAACTGTTAATCTTTTTTCGAAGACTGTTGCTCTATATGCATTGGTTATAACATTTAAATGAACTATCTGATAATGTCATCCACTGGGAGTTCATATAACTGAACTATCTGATAATGTCATCCACTGGGAGTTCATATAACTCCTAACAGCATGAAAGCCAGGCCTGGGTAGAGGGCTAATACAAACTTGATTTCAGCCTTGAATGGAATGAAATTGATTTAGAGAGCTCACGCTGGTGCATTACATGCCATGGGAATCATTTTGTGAGTGCTTGATACGTAAAAGCCTCCTTAATATTACAAACAGAAGCTGTAAGAACATGTTCTGGTTTACTGAACATTCTTCTCTAAAATTGGCACTGCCTGAATTCTGTATATTTGCTGATTAAATTAGCAAAATATACATTCCATATATTGGAGTCCTCATGGGGAAGACAGCTTGAGCATCACTATGTTCCTTTGGCAGGATTCATTTTCTCTCTCCTACCTTGTCAACATCAGTGTCAACACTGATAATTTTTTCTTCTGGATTGTAATCTAGCTACCAGAAAAACCTGACAACCTGCCAATTAGTTACACCTAATCCAACAGTAGATACGTAGTTCTAGGCAGGAAGAGAGAGAGATAAAAGGGTGAGGATCAGATTTAAGATCTACCACCTGAGTTAAGACTTTGGCCTTAGCAGGTTGAGAAGGTGGTCCTTCTCCCCTTCTTAGCTCTAATGAGGCCATACCTGGAGTACTATGTCCGGTTCTGGGCTCTCCAGTACAAGAGAGGCATAGATACACTGGAAACAGTGACGGGCCATGAACATGGTTAAGGGACTGGAGCATCTCTCCTGTGAGGAAAGTCTGAAAGACATGGAAGCGTTCAGCCTGGAGAAGAGAAGGCTTGGAGGCATCTCCTCAATACATGGAAATACCCGAGGAGAGGGTTCATAGAGGATGGAGCCAGGGTCTTTTCAGTGGTACCTGATGATGGGACTTAGAGGCAGTGGGCACAAGCTGAAACACTGCAGGTGTTTCAAAAAAAAAAACACCCATCTGGACGTGGTTGTGTGCAACTGGCTCTGGATGGCCCTGCTTGAGCAGGAGGTCTGGGCCAGGTATCTCCAAATGTCTCTTCCACCATCAACAATTCTGTGATTCTGTATTTCAATGATTAACTCACTATTGCTTTTCCATTTTGGATCAGGCAGCAGACAAGTTACATTTAGAAGTGCAAAACCACCATCAGTTACCAAATCAGGGCCTACTTTGTTAATGACTTTAGCAGTGTTGCATTTCAGGAATTGGCTGGGTACACCTTCAGAAAATGTCTGGCCATCTACTGTGGCCCTTAAGGAAGGGCATAATTCAGTCTGCATATGCTCTCCCAGCTACCTCAGGTTTGCAGAGATACCAGGGAGGAGTAAAGAGAACAGCCAAGCTCCCAAGTCATAAACTCTTCTCCTGTATCAAATGCAGTTGGCTCCTCCTTACAGCATGCAGCAGGAACCATACTCTTATCCTCTCAGGTAAATGAGGGGGGGCAGAGGGAGGAGATCAAAGAACTACTTTTCCTCCAAGCCACAAGTCACTAAGTGGTTCTTTTATGATAATTTACCTATGCCACTCAGTAAGAACTTACATCCTTTTTCCATGAGATGTCATTATCGGTACCTCAGAGCCTTCATATATCCCTGTACAACACTGTAAAGGCAGCAACAGCAATGAAGTAGCAGTTGAGAAGGTTTGGAAAAATGCCCATATTAGATCTTTAAATACTATTTCAGCAAATATGATTGATTTTTTTTATTGGTAGTAGTAACATCTGTGATAGCAACATCCAAAACATTCTGGGAGCAATGCCTCTCTCTACCAGCATTTATGGAGATGCAAACCCCGTGTGTCATGCACTTGACTGTTGCTTTGCCCTTCCAAGTGCCACCACCTGCCAATTACAACATTTAGAAAAATCTGAGCTTCAGACTTGCTTTCTAAGAGTTTGTTTAGAGCTGTAGTCATGCCACTTTGTTTCACTTAAAAATATTTGAGGGAAGTCAGAGAAACGGAGGGAATATTCTTTTCAGCATCTTTCTCACATCCTCGCCTTTTCAAGTGCTGGATTTTAAATTATTTGCTAGTTTCAGACGAATGTCTTTTTATTCAATCCATTAAAGCAAAGAGATTTGTAATACCTTTAGCATTTATCTGAAATCTGACTTCACCCATCTTCACCAAGACTTGCTATTGCAAGATGCTTGTCTGTTTTGCTGTGCCATTAAACTTTCACTTACTTGCTGTTCCTTTCTCTTAGGAGACAGGGCTACTGTTTTACTAAATAGCAATACCAAACCAGAGACACTGCATACGACTTGGTTCAATTTAAATAAAAGAAGGAATGTATTGAATGGCATTGATTCACGATAAGGAAATCTAAGCTAAGATCAGACAATGAAGGCTGCAGTATAAACATTGATGGTAGCAGTTTATTTCTGGATACGGTAAAGTAGTTCACCTGTGCCTCCAAGCCGTTAAGCCATTGGATAGGATGCATGTCATGTGGATCAAAAACAGTAGTAACTTTTCACACCTAAGCGAGAAAACAAAATGCCTTGTTTTCTCCCTGTATTTTTGGTGGCTCAAGCTTCCCTTGTGTCTTTGAGGCAAGTTTGCTTTTATTGGTACCTTTCCTATGGGCAAATAGCAACAGCGCTTTCTTACAAACTCCATGATGTCGGAAATGAGCAAAATCAATGGAAGGAAGTACTTTTAATTTCATATGACTAATCTGTAGCTCAGCTAATACAGTAAAAATAACATAAATCCCAAGTATTTTATTAGAGTTCCTAGTACGCTGATACTGTAATCTTATTTTACATAGATGTGAAGCTGAAACCCTATATTTTGCACTGTCTCCTGCTGTCTGTGAGATCACTTATGGTCTCTTTCCCCTCATCAATTAATTCAGGCTTATTTCCTGTTCCTTCTACTCCCTCCAGCACAATATATCCCCAGCAAACATCTAATTCAGGCTGTTCCTCTCCAGCGTTCCTCATAGCTCTCTCCATTTTAATGCTTTTCTTGCAGCACAGCCATTTAGGGATTGATCCAACATCTCCAAATACAGCAACAATCTTTCCATTAGCTTCAGAAGGCCAAGGGGAGGCCTCTGAGTTTTAGAGTCTCTTCTTTTCTTTTTCTTTTT
>VZTM01041609.1:98865-181786 GCA_013400555.1 Jacana jacana | reverse complement strand
TTTTTTTTTTTTTTCCTGGTCCAAAGCTTTCATAGGATTTGCTCTTGCTATGAGGAAGGTGTGTTCAGAAGATACCATCACTTGGAGCAGTGTGGCAGGTTCTTACTGGTGACATGATGTCTTCACTTGAGGTGTGAAGATAAGGCTCTAGAACTTGGCACTCCTGATGCCTTCCTTACAGGATCAAAGAACCGACAGAATCCCCCTTCCCCAAAATGTCAAAGGATTTCTCAAACAAATTAGTCTTTACCACACTCCTGAAAGAGAAATAATAGCAACACACATAGCACATACACATGAATGTAAATGAGTATACCACAATCAGCTGGCAGAGATAAGAGGTGCCTATGACACCTCAAATAATTCGGGAGTAGCCTTTGAAGTCTGCTTTTGGCTGCTACCAAAGCCTGCCTGGCTAGCTCATCTGATTAAAGCATCCCTCATTCTCCTGGCAGCTTGGATTCAGAGGCTCTGTTTTGGCAGAAACCAGGAGCTCCACAGCGCTCATGGTTGCATCAGCCCTTAAGAAATACCTGAAACATTTAGATGACTGCACGCCTCAGATAACAGGGGATGATTGGGCCTAGGCTGCCATTTGCAGAGCTGGTTTTAAACGATTCTTCAATCTGTACATGATTTGTTTGACAATCTATATTTCTAACACTTTCTCCTGTATTTTCTCCTCCTCATGACAGGAGCAAGCTGTGGGTCACATCAGAGGCTGTTTGTCCCGCTGTCCTTCAAAAAAATTATGACGAGAGAGGCAGGCAAGATATGCAGGTGTTGTAATCATTGGATGCCCTATGCATCAGACCTGGAGCACGATCACCTCATTAGCAATCAGATGTCCTTTAGAGAGCAGATTATAGTGGTCTCCATCTCATCTTCACAAACAAAGATTCTAGTGAAGACAAGATAGAGCAGCTGTATGGAAGAAAGAATAAGAACAGAAGTATGCCTTGTGTTCAGGTGGGCTTTATCAGACAGTGGATAGTTTTTTCCAATACATGGTTGGAAACTTTAAAGATTCTTTTTGAAATAATTTTCTGTTTACCTATTTCCTAAAATATCTGAAAATTTGTCTCACCAGAAATGTCTAACTGGCACCAACTCCAAATATGCATTCTATAGGGAATTTAATACTAAAAAAAAAATACTTCAAAGCAGGAAAAAGTCTGTAAGTGCTGGAGTTTCCTGCAAAAAAAGGTGATTTTANGAAACTTTAAAGATTCTTTTTGAAATAATTTTCTGTTTACCTATTTCCTAAAATATCTGAAAATTTGTCTCACCAGAAATGTCTAACTGGCACCAACTCCAAATATGCATTCTATAGGGAATTTAATACTAAAAAAAAATACTTCAAAGCAGGAAAAAGTCTGTAAGTGCTGGAGTTTCCTGCAAAAAAGGTGATTTTAAAACAAGTTGTTTCTGAAAACTAAATATTACTTGAATCTATATCTTCAAAGATGTAGTAAATCACTATTCCCAATTTAGAGGAATTCCTCAATCATTTTCTTTACTGGAACAGCTGAGGAAATAACCCTGAATAATCCCTTGATATAGAGCAGGGACCTCAAACCGTGATTAAAAATCCTTAGAACTGAGTCTTGGGAGGCTTTCTAGCTCTGTGGCACAATACCAGGAAACCCTGTGGTGTGCCTGTGTGGCTACTGTGACATTGAAGGCCCCAAGGATTAATAATCACAACAATCCATTGCAATAGCTGAGCAGAAATCTGTGTTTTGGTAGCAGTGTTAGAAACTATCTCTTTTTCTTGAAGCATTTTGGCTTCCAGGAATCAGCACTTTCTAATAAAAATGAATGAAAAAAGCCTCTGCACAGAAGTATGCAGCTAGAAAATTTCAAACCAGCTCATTTTCCTCACAGTATAAACTTACTGAATTGTAATTTAATACAAGACTCTGTCCTCATGTTCACTTATCCAAGTATTAAGGAAATACACAGCATAAAGTATCTTTGTGTAAGTCTGTATTTAGGAGTGGAAATGTGAGTAAGCTAAAATTTGGAAGGGTGAAAAAGGAGAAGATGGGTAATATGATAAACAACGCATAACAAGGAATGTTTTTTATTCCAGTGTCCCCTGGACACTGTCTGTCTGTTCTTATAAATACCTGAAAAATTCTCAATAAAGCTAAGAGTGGAAGTGGTATTAGAGACTCAGCAGGCATTTTCATCATCTTGACATAGTGGGCACAAGAGTGAACATCAGTGACTGCTGTATTCAATATCTTACGCTTGTCACTAGTTATTAGTGGAGCTGCACTGAAATTAAAATGTTAAGAGGATTTCAGTCTGCCTAGACACAGCTTCAGTACCAATTAAGGCATTAAAATGACTTCTTTCGCTATGTCTTACTTACCCATTCCTTGAGAAACTGGTCACACAGCAACCATCATTTCTGATTTGCATGTGAAAAAGTTAGCCTAGAAGGGGTCAAATTTTGGCCTTCATGAAGCCTTTGGGAAAACTCCCATGCATTTCAGCACCAGCAGGACTTCTAGTCCAAGAAGCAGAGGCTAAATCTGAATTGAATATCTGCCTTTAATATAAAGAGAAGAGGAAGAAAGTAAGGATGTTTTCAGATCTACATTTTCATATTGTTCTTTCTTTCTGGAATCCTGACCCAAAAACCTGTTTGGGAAATCAGTGGAAAAAAGACTTGTGTGTTTCTTCCTTGTCTCACAGTGTGGTCTGTAGTTGGCCCCTATCCACTAATGGCAGGAGCACAAGAAGCCAGTTTTCCAGAGGATTATTACAAGTCCATAAGGAGGTTGCACAGTAGCTAGCAACCACCACAGCTTCTTCTAGCAGCTATGAAGTCCAGTTTTATAAATTAGAGGAGCTGTTTCTTTTAAGAAGAGAGAAATACACCCACAAAGAGAAATTAAGGAATTTAGAAGCCTCTGTCATCAAACTTACAGCGTGAAGAACCATTGCTGCCTGGTCTGAAAGAGAAAAGTAATTCAGCTGAGTTTGTAAGGTCTTGTTTGGAAGGAATGTTACTAGCTTAATTGGTCAGGCAAAATTTTCCACCTATTTAATTATATAATCATACTTTCCTTGTTGCATCAAGGTTGTCTGGAGTCCTTCTGCCTCCTCAAATATGACACCGCTTCCGCAGATGCATTTGCAGATCCTAAGTGTTCCTTATTGGAAAGGAGACGTTATATACCTCCTAGCACATTTCTGATGTGTTAAAACTGTTACAGTCAATTATTTAACTTTTAATGCTATTACTTTGATCTGGTTTTAAATGAGTGACTTTGGGATTGATATGTCATGAGTATTTGGGCCATGAGGAGAGTGGGATGCTAGTCTTTCCACTTCAGGAGCACTGACTGTTGTCCCAGCAGCCTCAGATCTTCTTTATCTATTAGCAGTTCAGGATTTAGAATCCATCAGGTCATTCTCATTCCACCTGCAAAGGACAAGGAGCACATGCCAGTTGCCACAGCATTAATAAAGGAACATGATTTCTTCCTTTGGACTTCGTAGGTTAGACCCAGCCATCTATATGAACTTAACCCAATTTCTGCTTCATCTGTTGCAAAACGCCTTGAAGCACATCACACAATGGCACGTGTCTGTCCTTAGAAAAAAAACTTGTTTTCCAACTTCCTGAGCAGCCCTCTTTGCAAATTGGGAAAAAGTCTAGGATGAAACATGCACTGAAGTTAGCTTGAAGTGCTTGCATAGTTTTCACGTGTGGTCTGGAAACACCAGACTTTCTTGTAAGAGATTGATTCCTAGGTGATTTATTCTACCGACGCCTTGCACACAAAGCATACATTGCATGCTTTGAAATGCATTACTGTTGTAACACTGTGAGGAGAGCTTTCTCCAGCTTTTGTTCGCTGCTGTTGCTGGCTGCTATCAGGCTAAGAAAACGCAGTCTTGCTTTGCGTGGCACAGAATTGCAGTATAATTGGATTTTAATAATCCTCACCTCTTTCTGTAAACACCAGCACAAACCCCGTTTTGCTTGGTTTACTTTCTCCCAGTAGGAGAGAGCGCCCACTAATTATTGTTTTGTTATTCTTTGTCTACTTCCTAATCACGGTGAGGAACAAGTACTGCTTCCTGTGTTTGCTCCCTACGTTTTCAGTAGCAGCCGTGGCATGAGAACAGAGGAGCTTTCAGATACTGTTTTATCTTATCTACTGTAAAATTAAGGCAATTTCTGAGTAGCCAGAAAAGCTTCTCTACACGACCTCCACCTGTGATCAACTTCTCTGTCCACTGGGTGACACCAGCAGCCTGTCTGACATTGCTTCGCTCTACACAGTACCACAGAGCGCGTGTCTGAAGAACAGTAAATTCTGAGCCACACAGCTGCAGTGCCCTGGTAATATTAATAGCATTTACTTTCCTCTCTGGCGGTGAAGTGACACAAATAAATAGGAAAAATAAAATGCAGAAAACACAAAACTTCTTCCAAACCTACGAGATGTCTTTACAAAGCTGAAGGTGCCCAAGTGGAAAAATACCCTGTGAAACACGTGCTGAACTGAGGGCCTGTGGGAGGAAAAGGCGGAGATGGTACGCTTTGGTATGAATGGCCCACAGTTGATGAAAATGATTGTTACCAGCTCTGAGGACCTCAGGTAACCAGTTACAGAGCTTCAGTTTGATTCTCTTCCATGTCACCTCTTTGCGTTCCTGTATGGAAATTATTCATTATTTTTGAAAGAAAAATCACAGTAACATGCAATTTTTATGTGGCCGATCAACTGGTTAATTCTTAGAGCAGCTCATAAACTGCTTTTGTTTTAAAAATCATTTGAAGTCATTCTATGGTATATGTGCAGCATTTCCTTTCAGTTTGGTTCTTTGTGTGTCTTTACCCATAATTCCCTACTACAAAGATTAGCCACCAGGACAAGCTCAGTTTCAGTCGGTACCTAGATACAGACAGACAGGCACAAAAGTTCCATTAGGAGTAAAACTGGAAACCTAGTTAGTCTGTCAGCGTGGTCTTAATTACTGTTTTTAAAAACCTAATAGCAGAGGCAAGGTGGCTAGTTCTTTTCCTTGAACAAGAAGCTAACCATTGTTTAAGGAAGAATGGAGTCTGTTAGAAGGAAGGTGTTAATAGTCCTTTCTATCAATACTCCTAATGTCTCTCAGCTGACAGTCAGTCAAACAAAAAGTCCCAAATATGAGCCTATTTCACCTGGTTACAACCCTCTTGACCCTTCAAATGATATAGTGAATATCCAAAACAGATGGAGCCTTCTTTGCTGTTTCCAAGGGGGTATTCAAGCCATGCTCGAGCAATTCCCAGTCAGACTCACCCAGCTGTTACCACGCTCAGCCAGAGCAGTTTCATGTACCAACAGGAGCAGTAGCAATTCAGAGCAGTTTCATGGGCCTGGCTCTGAAGGGCAGGACTTGACCAAAGCCATACCGCTGGATACAAGCATTCTCTTTGGACCGGGGGGCACTAAGGAAACCTGCCAGAGGTAGCAGCTCCAGCTTTCCTTACGGTGTCTGTGTACAATGCTGGCTTGCAAAGACCAGGAGAAAGATAAACTGTCAAATGCAACACTACCAGAAGTCACAAATGGGAAAGGGCCGCAGCGTTTTCTATAGTCCTTTACAGAGCAGCTCAAAAGCAAAGCAATAAATAACATTTAGAAGTTCTGGAACCTAAAATAGGCTATGGTTCTTTTCTGCTGGACGACAGCATGACCTCTGCTGAAGAACTGGGACTGGCCTGATTGCAGTTAAGAAGTAATTATAATTAAGAATGAAGTCACTACATGTAGGGTAGAATGCAACTGTTGGGTTTTTACAGTTCTGAAAAATCAGTTGTGTCAGAGATGACAAAATTCCAGGTCGCACTTCATTGTCTGCAATGCTCAAAGCAGATCAGAGAGAACCCCAGAAGGATCGTGCAATGCTCAGTAACTGATTATCAGTTGGTGTATGAAATTTGCTGTCAGTAAGTGCAGAGCCATTGACATGGGGGAGAAGGAATCATAACTCTTTATACAGATGCAAAGATGGATGCAACAGCTCTTAACACTGAAGTAAGAGATCTAAAACTCTTTCAGTGACATCCCTGAGAACTTCTACCATGCTATGCAACAGACGTAATGCAAGCAGAGTGTTAGTTACAGGGTAAATAAAACATTCTTGAGATTCTGGCACAGGGCACGTGACTGTCTTCACCACATCTCAAAAAAGGATATATGGAGTGGCTGTTGGTAAAGAAAGGACTAAATAGAGTAGCTTACAAAAGAGACTGAGATGAGATATGAGAAAGCTTTCTAAACCAAAAACACTGTGCCAAAGGAATAAGAAATAATTATTGTTTCTTAAAGTACAGGAATGATCAGGCACCACCAAAGAGATAAACAGCAGATTTTAAATAAAAGGAAGTTCTTTTTCTCACAGCACATCATTAAATCGTGGTACTCTGCCACAGGATGTTGCGGAGGCCAAAAGTGTAAGCGTGTTCAAATTGGAATTAGATACGTTCCTGAAAGTTAGCTCCACTGGCAGCTATCAAACATTATGGCCCAGACAAAGCTTTTGGTTGAGGAATTCCCTGAATTGTTAACTGCTTATGGCTGCCATGGGCCACAAAGAATAGGATTTTCTTAGAAATTCTCTTCCACTTCTCCCCCAGCTGCCAGCCACTGGCAGGGACAGGATACTGGATGGGTTAGATGAGCCTTTGGTGTAATCCCAGACAGCTGCCTTTACGCCAGTATGTGCAAGGTTGTTGCTTTAATTTGGGTAAAACTTTAATAAAAGGATTAGGGGGGGGAATGCACAGAGTTCATGAGAAGAAGGTTCTTTGCTTCTGAAATCATCCTCAGCTACATATATCAAACAATTTTGTATATATTTTAATTTGTAAAGCTTCAATAAGGCAAAATTAATGTTCCCAGGAAGGAACAGTCTCCCTCAAGCTGTGTAAAAGTAGAAATAAAAAATTTACTTAATTTTACATGCTTTCTTCTTGGGGCAGATAACTAATTTCCTCTGGTCTTTGGGAATTTCCTCAGATAATAAGAAAAAAAGCTTCCAAATGAAACACAATTGTCCTCTGCATCTAATGAATCAAAAGGCCACCCTTATACTTAGAAGGACAGAGTCCATCCTTAATTTCCTAATTTCCTACTGAAATAACCATTGTCCAGCTAAATAAATACAAGTGAGTTTCAGAGAAGGAATTCATGGCTTGAAAAAAAAAAAAAAATTACATTCAAGTTTTAATGAATGTATTAGGCAAGAAGGAAATGTTTTATGATATTAAACATTTGCTTTTAGACAGCTTTCTATATAGCCTTTTAGATGCCTCAAGGAAATCTTTTTACAGAAGCACTGCAATAACGCAGTTGCTCCCAGGGGCAGTTGCTTCTCTCTGATCGTGGCGTATACTTCCTGCCATATGGACAATCCCCTTCTCTCCCCCTGCCCCCCATCTAAAGATCTTCAGCCAGGACTTTGAACCTGTGTCTTCAGAACGTTGGGGAGTTGTGTGTTTGAGGGGTAGGAGGCAGAAGGGAACCAAAGTTTTTGGTTTTATTTTTTGCAAGAAGAGGCTTTTCAAAAGCATTGTTTGTACTGAGTTAAAAAAACCAAACACCAAACATTCCTGCTGTTTTCTTTCCCATAGGATTTCCCTTCCTCCTTTTTCCAAAGTAGATGCCTTTTCTGTATAATTTACAAATCTATAATCAAGGATTATTTGTTCAGAAATTACTAGGATAACAAACATATGAACCTAACAATAACAAAGCAGGGTGTGCTTACACACACACACACACACACACACAAACACACACTGCAGTCCCAGTTTAAGAACGAACTTAATCCAATCTATTTGCTTTCATCCATCCGTGCTCTACTGGAGTGATGGTTACATATCCTGAGTGTTGGCTGAAGGAAACTGGCAGAGAGTTATTACATTTCTAGATTGATTATCCCTGGATGTGACTACCTGAGCCCCAGCAGCACCGCTCTGAAAAGGTTGCATTATCCAATTTCTGAAGCATGTCAGGCTGACAGTGTGATGCAATGGAGAGGAGAAGGCAACTTGAGGTCAGAACCAGCTCCATGAGTCTGGAGATGTGTTCCTGCACTTGAAAAACGCAGCATGAGCTGTGAAAGTTACTTAGGTTTGCTTAGCTTTCACTTCCAGTGTGACCATGTAGTCACAGAGGGAAAGCAGCAGCTTCAGATGTCATTCCATTAGTGCAGATTTTCTGTTTATCCAAACAACAACAAAGGTAAGTGACCTCTCCAGCAGGCAAGTGTGCCTGGTTTGTGCCATTGGCAACCTTTGGCCAAGTGTGAAACATACACACAACTCCCCCAAATGCGTGAGGAAGCTAGAAGAGGAAAAATAAAAAGGAAAACAAGCAGGAAGGGGACAAAACTATGAGGAAAAACTTCTTCACAGTGAGAGAACGCTGGAAGGGGCTGCCCAGGGAGGTTGTGGAGTCTCCTTCTCTGGAGACATTCCAAACCCGCCTGGAGGCGTTCCTGTGTGACCTGATCTAGGTGTTCCTACTCCGGCAGGGGGATTGGACTAGATGAGCTTTCAAGGTCCCTTCCAATCCCTGATATTCTGTGATTCTGTGAAAGCTTGACCTCAGTAACACCTACTGCATTTGCCAATAGTGGCAAAATTCATACATTCCTATAAACAGCTGCCTGTGGAGAAATCAGCCGTTCAAGTCTATGATGAAGAGCAGAAGAATCCATAGGTTTTTTGACCCCCAATGTGTGAATATGCACAAAACTTCCAGAAAAGGTTCTGTGAGACCACAGCCTGACTTTAACCCATCCTAAACTTCCCCATCCCCAGCCAGCATTCTAGCACACAGACTTGTGGTGGGAAATGTAACCAAGATTTCATTAAATCCAATAGTCACCTTTTTTATTGCTGTTCCCAGGTGACAACAGTTTGAAAATATTGAGACAGCATAGTGATAAAGGGCAGCACGCTTTTATAACTGGTTGTTCAAGTCAAGCTGAACTCAGTATGAGAAATTTCACACAAGAGGTTTTTGTGATTCTTCTCCCTTGAAAAACAGAGTGCTGCCCTGAAAAAGATGAGGGAAAATCACACCAATTTCATTCCAGCTGACCTCAAGATCCAAAACTTTTTAGAGGAAGGCTAGGCATGTGCCTGGCAGTGGACTAAAGCCTTGCCAGCTTCATAAGTGTGCTCGTTATGATACAGGCTGAATGCATCACTCTGAGAAGGAACTTGTGCTATATCAGATCATTCAGTGAGTTTGGACTCTGAATTCAAGAGTTGAACAGGGGTTTTCTGGGAATATAATTCAAAATTTATTCTGCCATTTTTTGCTGCAGATAATCAAGATGACAATGTCTTTAGTAATTTTTCTCCAGTAAAAACAATGTTTATGAAATAATCCCAGGATGTGGAATCCTCTGTTTATACAGAGAGCCTAACAATACACCCAGCAACTGTTTGTACAGTTTTCTGTTTCACAAAAGCTATTCTGGAAAGGCCATACTCAGGAATTTACAGGACAATCAGTCTCTATGCTGCTTCTACTCTTGACTTCTTTGACTGACTAAGAACGCTGGTTTGCTCATTGTGTGGTGAAAATATACTTGCTTACTAACAGTTAAAATGTTCATCATCTCATTCCAGATTATTCAGCCAAGCAGCCATCAAACAATAACTAATTCTTGTTACTGTCATCCTACTGAACAGACTTTTTGCTTTCAGTTGGGCCCTTAGTCAGGCAGACCTGACAATGACAGATCTTTGTTTCTTTCATACTCTAGAACCAGCCTCAAGAGGTCGTCCAGCCTCACCATTTTCACCAGCACAAAATCAGCTACCGCAGCGCCAAGACTAACCCAAGAGACCTTTAGACCTGAATCGGTTTTCTAGAGTCTTTCACAGCCCCTGAAGAGAAACGGGCAGTTCCACAGTGCAATTTGTCTCTTTCCAATGTCGAATGGAAGAGGGTCAAATGAACCACAGGCTGGAAATGCCCGTTTCTCTCCCATGGGATTCAGCCGTAGGTGAGGTGAGTTCCACTTCTGTTGCTTAACCTGTCCGTAAAGACCCGGTCAGAGAGAAGCCCCAGTTTCCTCACAAACAGACAGCTGAACCCTTTACTCTCATATTGCTCAATGGCTTCTCCTATTTCGTTTTTCTTCCTGTAGTTCAAGTCCGTTATTTCTCGCTCTCTTTATCACAGACATGGAAAACAGACCATTCTCTTTCTTTCTGTAGCAGGTCATATCTTTATGCCCTTTCTGTCTCCTGTAACTGTACTCCCACACTCGATGGTCACGTCAGTGTACTAAACAAGCACAGGTTACGCAACCTTTCTTTATAGGTCACCTTTTGTGGAGCTCTGGTCATTCCCCTTGCTTTCTGGCTTGTTCTTGCTGGTTGCTATGCATTTGGCCACTCCGGCACCGCTGAGCTTACCAGCTATACTTTGAATTTCACAGGTTATATTCTTAATTGCACAACCCACAAGGATTAAAAATTGCTTATTGTCATCAGCACAGATAATCTGTAACATGAAAGGGACAGATCAGCCATCTTGTTTGTACACTGCCCAGCCCAGCCCAAGAAGGGCGGTACTACAAAACCCAAACAGATAACAAAGCTTTCATTAAAAGCATTTCAATGTTGGCAGTTACATTGAAATGAACTTTAGCTTGATCAGATCTTTTTTACTTGAACATCTGAACGCACATGCACGTATACACGTGAATTTGTTGAGCTGATTTAAACTGCCCCTTGGAGAAGCAACAGAATTGTTTCCAGAATCAGAACATGTGAAGTTGCCTAATCCGCATGAAGTATTCCTCGACAGAAGGAAGAAGCAAATCAACCTCAGGAGTGACCGTTTCAGACAAGAAAAGCCATGCAAAGCGAACTTGTGATAACTTGAAGACAGCCCAATTTTACTCCTTCAGTAAGCTGGAAAGATGCAGAAGGGCACTTAAGGCGAAAAATATGGGCTGAACTCCCAAAATTGCTTAATGTCTGTGTTGAATAGAGAAAAGTTCCCTTCCTCCCAAAGGTTAAAAGAAATCAGAACAGAGATATATGTCCTTATAAAACCAACCTTCTGTTGGCAATAATAAAACATTTTTTATTTTGACTTACTTTTTAACGTTCTGACATATTACTGCTCTGAAGTTCAGAATTTCATTAGTATTAAAGTTCATCTTTGACCTCTCACCTTTTTATGTGGATGAATTAGTCAGGAAGAAAAAACATTCCTCTTTGCCCTGGCTTGCTTGTTATGACTCCCTCAAGAGTTTCAGTCTGAGGCCATTTGCCAGAACTATGTTTAGCTCTGAGAGGAGAAAAATCCTTCCCCCAACTCCAAAATGCCACCATCCAAATTTATCTCTTTGGCTTTCACTAAAGACTTGGGCTTTAAAACACTGTGAAGTAAATTTACCCCAGTGGGGGTAAAAGAGATTCACTATGCCAGGTGATACCTCGTAAGAAAAGCTGACTTTCTGAGGTGCTTGCTAATAAACCTTCTTATTCTATAAATTCCTGGTGCTTTAGGAGTGAACTGCAGAAGATAAAATTGTTAGTCATGCCATAAAATGCCAGCCTGTGAAAGTCACAAGCTACAGAAGGCCATACTGAGAGTGACAGGCATTTGAAAGACACTAGAAAACTTTGGTAACATTTATGTATTATGCAAGCAAAGCAAATCTTCAAGCACGCTTGAGTTTTATGCTTGAAGGCACAAATTGATTGCTTGGTGGAAGGAATAATGAAATTCCTCTGTGTCATAACATTACAGAATTAACCAGGTGAATTGCAATGGAAAGGGCTACATTCCTCTGAGAGTGATGGTGATTGCCAGAGGCAGCCTCCTTGTTTAGATCCACTTAGGAAAGTTTCAATGCATTGTGTATTGATGCATCAGAACATCTTTGGAACACATTTATCTACCTCTTCTATCAACCTTTTAATTTTGTAGAATTACAGAACGCATGTATTGGAGAATAGTTCTTTTCAGAGCATTCTGTGGGCAACCCTGCAGTGGCAAAAGGTTCCTTCCCCATCTGCTTGTTATAGTTTTCATCATTAACCACAGTGAAACAGAGTCAGGGCTCTAAATGAAATAACACAACTGGTATGCATCCCACCACACTTTGGTGGTAGGACAATGCCAGTGGTTAAACAGAGCCAACACGAGAGGAGTGTGGCGTGTTGCTTCCTCATCAACCGGGCAGTGAAAGGTACTTAAATTGGACAACACAACACAGAAGGGCTTGCAGCAACAAGAGGAAACTAATTCAGATTATCTGTATGAGGACCCAGAGAGTGGTGACCAAACCAAAGCACCAGTACCTGGCATATGGAACAGAGCAGTAGGCTGGGGTGGAGGTGGCTGAAGATTTCTTCTTACAGTCTCTGTGCTCTCACCATAAGCAAGGAAAGAACACAGAAAATTAAGGGAGAATGGTAACAGGAGTAAGAGAGGAGAAGTATGAGGAACTGGATGTCAGATCAGAAGTATCTGAGTAATGAGAATTATGATATGGAAGGGGAGGTAAGGCTGGTTGTGGGAAGCAAGATGAGGCATTGATTATGACAAAAGTAAGAAGTAGGGCAAGAAAGATAGGTACAAGTGAAGTGTGAGGAAGAAACTGAAAAGAGAATAGGAAAATCCAGAGAGGGTCAGGAAAGTCAGAACGAATGAATGCAGAGAGTTCGCCTCAAGGGGAAACCACACAGACATAAAGGGGTAAATAGAGCCAGAGAATCAGCAGCTGAGGCCCAACGTTACCATCTTTTCCACCTGCTGACACACACTCAAAACTGCAGCCCGAGGAGAGCTGACGGGATTCCCTTCGTCGTGGTGCTGCCGCTGCTCACAACATTGGACTCGGGCAAGGGAGGGCAGAGATGAGACCCTGTGTCATAGTGGGACCATAGTGTTCACCACTTCCAAACCTGCACTACCGCGAGTGCTCCTCTCACACTCAGGTAAGCAGAGCTCTTCATAGTCATGAGACATGCTACCTGACTGAATGAAAAATGTTTCAGGATTGAGGATAGCAGTGCTATCATAATAACTTGTGTCTATAAAACTGCAAAATGCATGATATAAATTGGGGTTTTTTTCCCCTCTCCATTGCCAACAAGCAAACCCAGTGTTCTACGTCATGTTCATTACTGGTTGTATTACAGATTAACACGATTTAGACAACTCAGTGGTCCTCTGGATTTCCTTCTAGTGAATGCATCCATTGGTGCTGGAATATGCATTACCCTGAAGTATTTGGAGAGTCTTAACTTGGAGTCCTGCATGCTGAGAGCTTCCATGAAATAAGCCAAATGTTTCCAGTTGTGTACCACCGGGAACATCCCACAACACAAGCTGCTTTGGACAGTACATCAGCTTAAATGATTCTTATAGTTTTAAATTCAATGAAGCCAATTTTCACTTATACAAAGGCTCCTTCACACTGACAGAACAATGACATGGGCCCTTTATGCCAGTGAGAATCTGGACCAACTCTGTCACTATTTGCTGACTGAGAAAAGGCTCACACTCTCACCTTCACCCTTTTTATATCTAATATTTCATCAGGCTTTTCTTCAAGCCCTAATTCCGAGATCATATATATATATTGTATCTGTGTGGAACAGTCTTTGCAACGTGTTGAAAAAGTATTTCTCAAACTTGCTCTGGTAATTTTGAGTCTGAGGACATAAAAACCCAAAAGGTTCAACCCAACAAACTGATCAAACCCCAATAGAAATACTCTAAAAATCTAGAAGGGCGCCTCCTTTCAGTTGATGAGATCTTAGGACAACATGCATCATTTTTCTGACTTATTTAAGAATTCTAAGTTCTAGCACAAGCCAGAATTTGGCTTTTAACTCTATCTGAGGATGTCATGATAAGATAGTAATCTGCAAGTGCCAGCTTTGGGAAACAGGCAAATGATTGAGACATCATGAAATGTACTTCAGAATCAAAAGCAAGTTCAAAACTGTGGAAATAGAGTTGGAAGATGTTTCTGTATCTTTCTTTCTGAACAGCTCTGCATTAGCTTTAGTCTCCTGGTTTACTTCTCTGGGGAAAGAAAATAGCTATTGTTTCAGATTTTGCCCACATTTTGATCCCTTATGGCAGTGAACATCAGGCATAGTTAATTCCTGGGGGTTTACAATGACTTCTCAAATAACCTTGGTCACCTTTCTTCTCTACAAAACTGGTTCCAATGAGATACAGTACTTAAACGGGAAAGTTGATTGCTCCTTAGAAAAGTTTAAATGTAGGATACCCTCCCTCTACTCCTTCTTAGTAAAAACCAAACCAAACCAATCAAAGAAAAATCTCAAGTTAACTATGCAAAAGACAGAAAACCTAAAAAAACAGATGTTTCATCCCATGCCTACCGTATTTGTCTGTGTTCATCTTCAAATACGCCGTGTTAAGTCATACCTAAACTGAAATGTTACCTGGATGGATGGTGGTGGGCTTTAGTAGTCCACAAAGCAGCATGCAAAATGTTGTTTTATACACTCCAGTGTGCTGTGTTCTGAAATCTTGGAGGGGCTAGAAAAAGATGAGGTTTGTTTCTTGAATGAAATAAAATATTTTATATAACAAAGTCATGAAAGCCGTAAGATACAGTAAAGTTGTAAGTCAGGCTACCCAACAACCTTCTTTGTTTCTCAACTACCACCTTCATTTAGAATAAGAGGTTGCTCTTGCCAATTCTGCATTTTATTTTTTCTTCTCTCTTTTGGCAGATGTACATTCAAGGAAATCTACTCTTTGCCAACTATATTTTCAATGGGTACAGCAACTAAAGACCTTCAAAACAAATAGTTAAGACAAGGAGTGCTTATCACGAGGGTTACTGTCTTCCAAGGGATTTCAAGTTCAGGTATTATACTTTTCATGATTAAGGTTTTTAATCACCTCATCCTAAGGCCTTTGGCTTCCTTGTTCAGTTTCTTAAGTATAGAGCTGTGTAAGTAGAAGTGATTCAGAGCAGCAAGTACCGCCGTCTCAATGTCAAGGCATTTGTACCTTTTTG
This sequence comes from Jacana jacana, assembly GCA_013400555.1. Classification (NCBI taxonomy): domain Eukaryota; kingdom Metazoa; phylum Chordata; class Aves; order Charadriiformes; family Jacanidae; genus Jacana; species Jacana jacana. Next base: position 166,717 of record VZTM01041609.1, on the reverse strand, counting down.
GTGTGCTTACAAGTTCTCCATCCTGTATATTCCTTCCTGTCCCATTCAGCAGTCTGGACTGTGTAACTGCTGAGCAGCAGAATAATTTTGAGTCAATCCTCACACTTACTGGCAATAAGGAAATTAGAAAACAGAGTTGAAGGTCCCGGGCACATCCCCCATTTCTTCTGTGCGTCTCTGACTGAGACTGACTTGTTTTATGGGCTGTTATATTTACGTTTTGGCACTATCCACAAAAATTTAATTGCAATTAAAGGACCGGTTACTTTAGTCACGTGTCTTCTGGCAACTGCCTTCTCCGTTTAATTAATAGCTGCAGGGAAGTTTTAGAAGCAGAACCTGGAGAAACAGCAGCAGATGGTCAAATACTTCACAGCTGCGTGCTGAGGCTGCAGCTCAGGGAGGGAGCAGTCCCAGGAGCTAAAGCACATGCTGCAACAGTTAGTTCTCATGTAGAAGTTTCCAGAGCAGAAACAAAGACAGGCAGAAAGGGGAAATAATTGCAACTCTGGCAATGTATTTATGATATAGCTCTTGGGAACCATATAATTATTTGTAATTTAGTGGTGCTGCAAACCAGTAATCAAACCTGAACTTCTGAGTGCCTGCTATGAATGCAAAGGCCACTGCATTCCACTACTGATTTAACCAAGGCATCTTGCAGGGTGTGATGATGATGATCTATTGAACTGCTGTAAACAGTTGAGAAGCAGATGACAGCAGCGACAGAAAAGAACAACACAGGCTATAGCCCAAAATGAAGTGTGCAGTCTTTTGCTGAGCTGCTCTTCGCTAGCTTTGAGAGGTCACAGAAATTCTGTTGCTTTCTTTGCTTTCTTCTTAGCTTAACAAAACACTGTATTTCACTTATATTGAACAACAGCACGTTATAGTTGTAGCTCATTCTTCTCTGAGGGAAGCTTTTCACTTCACACATGCACAAAGCTATTACTGGAGTAGTAAATAAGTCAGGGATTAGATATGACAGGTAATTAACAATAGCATTTTCAAATGCATTAATTACTGGCATACTGTGCTTTCCCTCCGAGTCAGCGGCAAGCTTTCTTGATTGCAGTCAGGACAGATTAGCTTTAGGCTTGGTGTTTTTCCAAACGCTTCTGTGAGTGACTGGAAAGGCTGCACTGGCCTCTGGAATCCCCTGTGATGGTACTTCCTTTTGCTATAATTTCTCTAAATATTTCCCACTGTGGCATCATCCCTAACCTGAATTTAAGTATAACCCATGTCACAGCCAGGGTTTTTCTATGGTTATTCTACATGTGTGCTTCTGCTCCTTGCTACCATGGCACCATGACAAGAAACCCCTACGTGCTACCACTGGGACATTCCACATGGTTCTTTCATGCACAAGCTGTAAGCACAGGAGCAGGTGCAATTTGGGGCACAAAATCAGTCTTAAGGAAGGAGAGGGTGATGAAGAGTCTGAGAGAAAACAAGGCTACGTGGCATAGCTATTTCCATATACATTACTGAAATTATACAGGTGGCACTAAAGATGTGACTAATTTAATCCTTAAGTGTCTAATTACAGATAAAACAGTAGGTTCTCCAAAAGCTCCTGGTATTTTCTCTCTTCTCAGCTGATCTCCCAATCTCAAAAATTGCCAAACACTTAACACATAGGTGCATGTGCATGTTCCGTTTGCTTTATTACCTTGGGTACTGCAGTGCCTTGAACTCTAACCTCCTGCATACCATGTTGTGGAGCAGGTAATATTGAGAGTAGGGCTGGAGGTCAAGAAAGATCCTGCACTGCTAAATGGGGGTTAGTGGCAGCAAAATATTGGAAATCTTGCTTTTCACTGGGAGGACAGAAGAAGCACTATCCTTTCTCCATCTGTTTATGGAGTAATTTCCTGGGAGATGGCTTTTTCTTGTTTGTAAATCAGCTGTTTCTCTCATGGAAGTAAGCAAAGAGGTCCTACAGTGGCATTCTGTTTTTCCTCTTCGTGTACCTGGAAGATGAGTTAAGCGTGGAGACAGCACAGACAACTGACTGAGTTAAACTGAAAGGACATTTCTAGAAATAGAATGCCCTCTTCCACATCTCTCCTCAAAATTTGCTTCACTAAGGAAGACCACAGGTTTCTTAGCTTATGTCAGCAGGAACAACCATCCATCAGACTCGTGGACTTTATATCTCAGTACATTTCTGTGTGTGTCTTGTCCATCGTATCTCACAGGTATCCTAATCTGGGCTGCTTCTTCACTATCTTATAAAAGTATGGACTATGCTGCAAAATAACCTAGAGAAGCTTCACATAGTAGACTAGTAGTAGCAGTAAAACTGATTCCACGTTGGGATCAGTGGAACAACATAATACAAGTCTGAATGACTGGCTTCTTAGGACTGGTCTGGCTCCACCTCAGCCAGACCCGCTACACTAGACCAGGTTACCTGATGCAGTGTTAGTATTTCCAGTAGAAAGCAGCACAGTAGAAAGATGAGAAGAACAGGTTTTAATGAGAGGAAGGAGAGTTACAGCAATACAGCTGATACAAAAAGTACACAATATAACACAAGTGTCTAATAAATTAGCAGAGAACTTGAGAAACAGGGAGAAAGTTTCAGATGGTTAAAGAAAGAGGCTTGCTGAAAAAGATACAATCTTAAGTCTTTGTAGATATATATACATTCTTGGCAGTAGAGGAAATGTACAGTTCTTACATAGAAAATACTGACTGTCTGAAGTGGTAGTATCAATTCCTGAAGAATATTTGCATATGGTACATTATGAAGAATACACACAGGCAATTTAGCATTCAAAAAATCTCCAAGTAAAGGAAAATATTATGGACCCCTCTTGGTTCTCCTTCTAACAGCAGCACTTGGATCTGTTCAGTATTCCACATGAAAACAAACGAACGAACCTGGAAATAGCAAAGAATACGCAAGACCGTATGTACTGCACAACAAATTACGCACTGATTCGGCAGCAAGATTTGATACATAAGAATAAATTCTCCCATCTCACCGAGCTTCCTCTTGCCTTTCAAGATCAAATTATTTCCTTTCTGCCACAGTCATCTCCAAGCTTTCCTTCCCGGGGATATGAACTAGGTGAGTCATACTTAAGCAAGAAGAGCAGTCAACCTAGGTGTGCCTCAGCCACAGCTCCTGACCATCAGCAGAACACCGCCTCCGCTCCGGTAAGAAACAGTAAGCATTACGAGGGAGCCACAGCACTTCAAATAGAAAGAGCCAGTCTGTGCTGTTGCCACTATTCTGGCACTTCGGAAGCGTCCTGAGAAGGTCTGTTTCTCAGGAGTCATACAGCTAGACAAGGAGAAGACACCTCCTGCACAGCACCTAAGACCAGTTCCTAGGTTAAAGATCCACCCGTGACCAGTCTCCTCAACGGACACATTATTCCCTTCCCGAAGCCCCACCTACCCCCAGCCATTTATGTGAGGATAAAAGGGATTTTGGTACCAGTTGCCACGTGGCTGCACAGCATACAGGTCTCTGAAAGGTGACGGGAAGGTGCAAGGGGAAGCATAAGACACAGAAAAACATTCTTGCTTCAGTCATCGCTTTTTTAGACAAAAGTAACCAGTGTTCATTACTAAAGTGCTTGTACTAATGAGCCAGCAAAATATACTGCAGAAACAAACTATTGCCAGGATTGCTTAAAATTAATTTCATCTCCGGGTTGAAAGAGGAATTATAAATAAACTTCTGTATAAAAGATCAAACAAAGTGCTGATGCAGGATTTATGCATCCCTGTAAAAGCACTCCCTATTCCATTGAATCCTTCCTAATTGAAGGATGGATAAGCCACATCCATTCCACCTGTCAGGGCAGCTGCCAGGGACACAGGATAAGGAGAAAAAGCAATGCATGCAGTAGTGAGGCAGAATTTTATTATGGATACTGAAGAAACAATAGCAACCAAAAAGACTTTGAAAGTGATTAGCACTACAGTTGAGAAAACTACTTCTGAAACTGGGGAAACCCAGACAAAAATTGGAAAGAAAGAAAAAAAAAAAAGGCTTAAAAATAATCCTGGTATAATCATAGATGTAAAAAGACTTCAGGTCCTGATTCATATCCATGGGAAAAAGGAAGAAGGTAAAGTGGGAGAGTAAGAAGAAGAGAAAGAAGAAGAGTTTGGGAAAATATCCCTTGCAAGAAATCCTATCACAAAGAAATGTCTTCCTGCTGCTGCCTACATCCACCTACCCAGGACTTGAGTTCTTGGAGCCTTAAAAAGGACAGTCACCAGGCTTCATACCTCATTTAAAAACTTGCTGATCTAAACCTGCTTGAGGCCTGTGCTTAAAGCAGCGTCAGCAAGGGGCAGGGTAGGTGCAGAAGAGGCTCCCAGTGGAGCCAAACCACATGGGTTTTCAGTGCAGTCACAGGAAGAGAGTGACATCATGCAGAGCTTAAAGGAAGAGGTACGGAGATTGATTTACATACAGCTTGATACACCAGCACAGTATTCTGTGGAAACAAAATGTAGATAAAATAGAGGTTTTTAAAGAGTTGCTGAAGGCTACCGGTCTGGTGAACACTTCCTGTCCCCGCTTCACACTGAAGAGAAATTGTGGATCCTTCCCAGTGTCTGCAGACTGTATCAGAGTGTATCACATGTGTCTTCCCTCTGTAGCCTTGCCAGAAGTCTCTTGCTGCAGTTTGTTCTTTTAAACATTTCCTCTTTTATTTTAGCCCTCATTTACCAACCAATTAAACAGCAGCTTATCCAGGTTCTTCTCTTTCCCTTCCCCGTGGTTTCCTTGGCAATCTGTGGTGCCCTTAGGGCTTGCTTTGGGAAACATTAAGATTTAGCAGGCAGGAAATGCTGAGGAACATGCATTTGTTTCTGTGCTTAAGACACAGCAGATGGGTGTACAGGCACTCACAGCAGCTCAGGTGCAAAGCCTTGATAAGAGAAAACAAGGTTAAATAGCTTTTCTAATTCAGGGTGTAAAATCAGTGTGCATTTTAAATACCTCCAGACAGCCTGCTTGGTGGAACAGAATCCAGCTCTTTTGCCATTAGATCATAACAATTAGGTTTTTGTTTACCTTCTGAGTAAGCAACGGGGAAGTTTGCTATGAGAAGAATACCTTTTTGCTAGACGAGCCTTTCAAGACGATACCTGGCAATATACGTGTAAAATAGGAAGAGTGCCTGTGCATATTTGTGTATATATATATACATAACTCACGCAGATCCCTCAAATTAATGCTGCTCAATATAAAAAAAACCAAATTGGTTCAATTCAGGGGAGATTTAGAAGTAACTGTGTTCTGAAAACACATGCTCTTTGGCAGCGGGAAGGGTTTAATCACAACTGCTAGATCCCAGAGCTTCTAGAGCTCAAGGCTGGGCAGCTGTGGAGCCAAAGCACATTAGCACAGCAGCTGGAGAGTGTGTTTTCAGCCCCTACTGCAGGAAGATACAAGGTTATTTAGGGGAATGAAGATTCAGCCATAACTGTGCCATGCTCCTGTTGGAAAGAACAAGTAAAGCTCATGTAATGGGGGACGTGTGTTCAAGGATGAGTGTTGCTGGGGAGACGTTACCATCTTATGGTCATTAAGGAGGGAGTCCTCTGGAAGTGAATGCTCTGGAGTCCAAGAAAGAATAGGAACAGCCAGGTTGAAATGGAGGTCAAAGCTCCCTGGAAGGAAAGTCAGGACAGACAAGTTACCAGCCCTAAGAATCCTTTTGTTTACGCATTTTTGACTGGGAGTGAGAAGCAGCACCTCAGTGTGGGTTCCATTTAACCTGCTGTTTCGTAAAATTTAGACAATGGGTTCAGCAACAAAGGGGAAAAGTGGCCAAGTTCTTAAAAAGTTAGCAGAAGAATGCTGGACAAGACCTGAAGATTGCTAAAAGGAAAGAGAGACACCATTGGAGGAAAGAACAGACCTAGCGAAAACTGGAGCTTTGGAAGATACCTGCAGTCACGGAGGCTAGCTCAGCACCCTCAGAGTCAATCAGCTCAGTACAACCCCTGACCAGAAGTGGTCAAACTGGAAGAGCTTCTTCAGCCCCTGTGTGCCCAGGCCCTGTGTTTTGCACTAACGTTTAAGCTTTTATTGGAAATGTATTACTGGGTGCATTATAGGATAGTAACCCAGGCGAGAAACAAACAAAAACCCCCTTCACAATTGGTTTGTATGGTCTATGTAGAAGAAAACTGAAAAGGAAAGAAGTCTATGAATGGAATTGTATACAGCACAGATGCTGCAACAGAGGAAGACAGAGAGAATAAAACCCAAATCCTTCTGAGGCATCCTGCTCCTGCACAGCACTGTTCCATGATCTCTCCAAGCTCTGTGGACCTGGAGCACACAGGTGCATGCAGCCTGTCTATGAACACTCAAGCAAGGACATTAAAAATCTGGAGTACAATGTCATACTGAGCAGTTCAGGAATAGACAGCTTGAACTTGTTTAAATTTGACCAGCTGTGGCTTTGGATGAAAGATCTGGAGGACAATCCATAGAATTCTGGCTTTTATCCTATAATACATTTAAAGCTTTTTATTATTATTTTAGAAGCACGGATATAAAACATCATAAACAGCCCTCATTTATGGTGCTTCTACTGAGATCAAATGCATGATTCTCTGTTAGTAACGACTACTGAAGATATCAGGCACTGACTTTTCTCTTTTTGTTTATTTAGGAATAGACCTCTTTAATAGCACAAAGTAAGGGAAAGCATTGCTCTCTCTCTATTTGGAAATCTGAGATTGTTTTCTCATCCACACAGCTGGAGCAGGTCAGGAAGCAGCCTTTAAATATTAAGATTTGAGCACAAATCAAGCCAACCAATGACATATATTTTGGGACCTTGTACTAGAATTGCAGTTATTTCTAAAACACAACTGGTGTTTTTCATTAAGACAGAATTACTTATAAAAGCCAATATACACCAAAAGGGTGGTATAAATATGGGCTACCATACATTAGGATTCGTGATTTGATTGCAGTGCTCCCCATTATGGTGTCCACCTTCTATTTGAGTCCTCAAGTCAACTGGGATGGTTGGTATACATTTCTAGATCTAGTTATTGAGCTGCTGAAGGTACAGAAGAACCAAGCTGTGTTACAAATACACACACAAATGATTTATATATTAGTTTAAATTCTGAAACTCTTAAGTGTGGTGGTAAAGGGAGAGGTCTGTGGATGTCCCAGGGACCCCAAAGGGGAAAACAGTAAGCAGAAAAAGCCAAAAGACATGCCTGATAATTTTAGATCTCCTGACAGTGTAATAAGCAGCTCTTACAGACTCTCTGAAGTAAGACAAAGCAGGTTTGGGGCAGCCTAGGCCCGAAGAACAAAACAAAATAATATGGAGGAGTCAAAATGAGTGAGGAAAATACTGAGTGGCATCATCAAGCAACAGAAACAGAGGTACAGAGATGAAGGACGCACCATACGGAGTTGAGTTCATCTCACTTCAGTACAGACACTAATGATGCCAACTCACAGCGTGTAAACATGAATTCAAACTGATTCAAATTTGAGGTATGGCATTCCTCCCCATCGTCCAGGCACGTATTCCCTCCTGCTCCCCTGAGCTGCTACTAGTCCTCTCTCAACCACACGATGAATTAGTTGAGGCAGCCAGCTGGTAGTTAAAGCAGTGGTGCCTTTTCAGCCAGATCTGCGTCCTGAATTACTGTGTGGTTGCAAAAAGCCAGCCTGAAGGAGGGACTGAGATTGCAGGGCCATGGCAGGGCCACGGCAGCCTGACCCTGGATTGGTTACAGCTGCTGTAAAACCACGTCCCCTAAAGCAAACTGTCCATGAGACCTTTCAGATTTAAAGCTGAGAAGGTATTAAGGTCCAAAATACGACGATAATGTGAAAGTATTCACGTTTTGGTGCTATTCAACCCTTTCAAAATAAGCCACTTTGTAACAGAGAAACAAACCCTTTTCCCTCATCTACTAAATTAAGAGTCACCTCTTCAGGATGCAGTCTTATTCAGCAAGTGTAAAACGGGCTAACAGAGCGTTCAAGATGTTGGGTCAAATTTTATTCTGACAAACCCACGAATAACGTAAGAGATGGCAGCGTGAAAGGTGAGAACACCGAGAACAGCTACATACAGTAATATAACTTGAGCTACAGATGAGTATCTGTCTACAAAGCAAAGTTCCCGGTAAGTAGATTTTACCCCTACCTATGGCCGTGTCTTATTGTCACAGCTACAGCACCATCACCGGTTAGCTGATAACTGCACACATTTCCAAGTAAAATAAATCAATGTACGGGTTTAGGCATTTAAAATTCAAGGTGGTAAAATAAAAACCTGTGTATGAGGGAATTAAATACCATGAGAATATGAAGAAAACACACCTCCAAGCATTTTAAAAATTAGCCACAGAAGCTGTCAGTTGGGTCTCTGGTACCCATATATCCATATTCTTGTGTGATGATTTACTCTGTGATACATACTTATTCATCAGAGATCAGAACAACTCTGAAAAGTCAGGCTGAAATTTAAACAAGTGTTGTTTGGCTTCTTTAGTTTGTGTTAGACCAGGTGGCAGCTGTTGGAAGATTTAACAACTTTTTGTTTTGTTAGCAAAGAAAAACATCATCCAGCCAAATCCTGCTGACAGTGAATAAATATTTCTCCCCCATTAAACCAAATATTTTCATTTGTCATCCTAATACCTAGGGGTAAAAGATCTGAAAAGATTTTTTTCCTATATGGGCTCAAATATATTTGAATGGTTCAGTGTTTTATCAGAGGTGATTATTACCCCATACTCAGCGCTGCCGAGGTTACGTCTGGAGTGCTGTACCACACGGGGGTCCCTACACTTCACAGGGACTTCTAAGGGGAGCAACCAAAAGGCAGAGGATGCAACCTCTGTGGAAGAGAAATCTTCTAGTTTGTAAAATACCGTAATAAAGATGAGCACATACTGGCAGTGGGACTACTAATAATTGACCAAACATGAGATTGAACAAATTTATGGAGGAGAATTCCATCAGGACCCGTTAAGCTGACAGCCACCACTGCTGGCTCAAGAAGTTCTTGAGTCACAAATTGTTGGGGAGTAGCCTGAGGGAACATCACTACATCTCCTTTTTCTCATACTCTTCCCTCAGCATCTGCTATTAGTCTCTGTCACAGACAAGATTTAAGAGTAGCCGGACCTTTTACACTGACCAAGTGCCTTTCTCACACTCAGACAGTATGAAGACCTGTTAATTCTAAAGAGTAATTAGCCCTGGGAACAACGAGCCACTTGCAGAGCAACACCAGCCCTTCACTAAATACTTTAAAGAACAGGGGCTGTTTACTATACTTGACCCCCTGCTTCTGTTAAAAATAAGGCAAAAAATGACAAAAAGGAAAAGGCTACAAGATTAGAAAGTTTAGTGTGAGCTAACAGCTCTACACAGTCCACTATTTAGATGGTTTTTTACTAGCAGTAAAAAAAAGTTCTTCTGCACTTCAGGTACACATAAAGTCTCCAATCCCGTACACAAACCCTGGGGTCTCACAGACAGCTGTGCTCAGGGCAAAGGCTGAAACCTCAGCACATCTGGCTGCTCTACCACACTGCACCCGGTATTTAGCCAACTCGGTGCAAGAGCCAGTGACGTCTAGTAATCCTCTCTCGGGAGTAAAACTGACTCCTTGCTGCAAGGCGTCACATTTGCCAATCCTGCTTGTGGGCGACACAGGCACATTTGACTCTGTTTGAAGGGTTCTTGATCAGCTGTAATTCTCAAAAGTTGCTTCCATTACACCACTGTTTAATTTCTATCACAAAGACATACACTTTAAAAAAAACAAGAGGAGATGACGAATCTTTTTATCATCGGTATTTCTCCACATTGAAGACTTTACCCAGATCTTTAGCTGGGAAGTTAAGTGACATAAAACATGTAGTGTTAGAGGGCAATCCGACCTAAGAAGCAAATGGCGCCTTTGGAATGCCTTCTGGTGAGGTCAGGAGGAAAAGAAATTATTTAACCCTATATAATTACTTGCTTCTGTAGATCTTGACAGAGCTGCTAATTGGAAATGAATGGGGAACATGCGTTTATCATTAGCTCCGCTGTTCGCAAAGGATTTTGGCTGCTGCTGTCCCTTGGCAGAACCCGTTATTTAGTGTGGATTTCCTTATTAACTTGTTTCAAAAAGTTACAAAGCTCTAAGAAGGAAACGTCCTGTTTTCACAAAAATCCCTCTCTAGGGTAAGGAGCCAAAGAACACAGGAGAGCTCTCAGACCTCGACATGCTCCATACATTAACACAGCTCTGCAGCGCTAATGCACACTCCGGTGTGTTCGTATGGACTATCTGAAATGCCACAATAAATTATGATTGCCAAGAAACTTGTCAGCAAATGTACATCATACACACGTGGTGCTTTCAAACGACATAATTATGAGGAAATCTCAAACGACATAATTATGAGGAAATCTGGATTCTAAGAGACTATTTGCACGTAGGAGGAACCTGCTTATCAAATGAAGGGAAGCTATACTTTGTGTGCTGTACAGTGTTAGCCATATTTTTCTGGAGGGAGAACATTAAATAAACGACCTGATGGCTGTTATGTATAGACCTGATGAGAGGCAGAGAAAGCAACTGAGTCCAGGTGTTCATACGTGCAACTTCTAAGACGGCATTAAGACAGGCCACAGAAACCAGTTAAATTGCTTGTAGAAAATTATTTGTGCAAAGCAGGGTCAGAACTTGCTCCAAAAACTCATCCCTTTGATCATACCCACGTCTAATGTCAAGGCTGTAATTTCACACCACACTATTTTTGCCAAGAAGGTAAATGTGAGCAATCCCAAGCCTCAGGCCAGCAACACGGTGTGTGCTGACACCGCCGTGTGGAGGTAAATGCTGCAAACTGCGTGACTGCAGTAAGAATGGTGAGAAGTAAGCCCTGAAAGGGGTGGGTTTTGACCCAGGTGGGCTCACGAGCTGGTTTATAACATGGCCACAAAACCCTGTGTTGACCCAGCTGACGGATGAAAGTGAACAACCGCTGAAGGATGGAGTTTCTTAGGCCAGTTTCATCACCAAGACCAGCCTGTTATAAACCTAGGTCCCAAGTCAGCCACCAAAGTAGATTCTCCAGGTCTTTTGCTAAAGACCACAGCAAAGGAATAAAGAACTAGCAACTTTTATAAATATGAGATCTGAAACCAATCTCAGTAGCAATGCAAAGCACTCGGGCTACTACTGACTTCATCCACAACTGTGAGGACAGTGATAATTCATATCCTAAGTATGATGATATTTCCGGATGGGTATCATAGCCATGCACATTCACGAACAAAGATTTGGATTCCATGGGAAAAAAAATCAGGAGCTATCATTTCTGGGATACACAACATCAGATCAGGAGGTGCTGGTGGTTGAGCTAATGGAAAAATATTAATGGAACATACAATTAGGCAGCCAGAACAATTAGCTAGGAACAAAAAATATCTGGGCACTTTGTGAATGCAAGGACCTCAAGTCAAGGAGGAGGAAGACTTTTTTAGAAGCATGGACAATGCTTCCAACACAATTTATCCAAAGCAGTTGTTGTAGATTAAGAAAAAAATGCTTACCACAGAGAAAATAGTGTTTCATCATCTCAGCCCAACCTTTGCAGGTCACAGAACTCTGACCACTCTACCACTGTACCACATACCCTACCACTAAGAGGAGAGTTAGCTTCTGAATACACTATGAGAAGCGTCTTCTTTTTCTCTTACAAGTTCCCCAAGACACCATCCGTTCAGCTTCCAGTCACTTATATGGGATTAAGGGCACAGTGTTACTGTGTAATGCGTAATGAACAATGGCAAAACATTCTCTTCCCAAAATCTGGGAAGCGTGAGGGAGAAGACAGGCATTATATTGTGAAAGAACAGTGTAAGTCACATACTCCCTTCTCTATCAACAGTTACCTCTTTATGGTCTGTGAACAAATCCACACATTTAGCAGCACTCATAATCACCAGTAAAAGAGAGGGAGGTTGAAAGAAAGCACTTGTTTTGTGACACATGGTCAATAGTACCACCCTAACCCGACCTTCCTTATCTTCCCCACTTCTCATAAAAGCATCCTAGGAAAGATATTGCTCTGAACCACTTGCATCTAGCATACCCTTTACAGAATCAGCAAGAGGCAATATAACCCTCAGTAACTGGTGGGGTATTTTGTGACTGGAAATGTACCCAAGTCCCCGTAGAGTATTCCACACAAAGAGGCAGCTCTCTCACCATCAGAGACGTGAGACCTTTGCTTTGTTTTGTGCCAGAAAGCAAAAGCTTCCAAAAGCAAAAGGCAGCAAAACCTCAACTGGCTGCTCTGTGAGGTAAGCAGCACTTTGCTGCTCCTCATAACACCACCACGGAGTGTAAAACAGCCCAGATAACCTCATACCAAACATCCAGACTTCGGTGTCAACTAAGTGACAAGATACACCTTAGAAAATACACAATTCTTGTTCTCTCACGGATTCTGACTCACACAGGTTATAGTTGTGATCTAAGGAGAAACCAAAGAATGTTAGGGTAAAGCAGGTACACTGTTTAAACAAAACACTGTACGTTGTTAAGATAAGCACTCACATCATTTTCCTTTAAGAAAATTAGTTGAGGACATAACCAAAAATGTACAATCAATCATTGTATCAAACCAAACATTATATTAAGGTTCAATTTACAAAAGGTTAACAAATAATTAATAGCTGTTTTAATAAAAGGGTATTGACTTCTCATCTATTATCAATCCAACAGACAGAGAGAGCTTCTAGCTGTCTGTAACGCTTTCTACTGATGCACTCATAACCCTCCCTAACATATACTACACGTTTCTCTAACACCAATTACAACAACTAGGAATCATTTATTAACCCTTCATAAAATTCTAACTAAACCTTAATATGAAGCATGACTAACTTTATACTATTTCAGCCCCATACCCCAGGACACATCAAATACTAGCTCTTTCAAGTTTTTATTTAAAATTCTACATTTTTAGTTGGGAGGCACATCACTAGCCACAGAATCACAAATGCCTACGGTGGCTTAGCCAACACGCTGCAGACACAAGAATTGAAAGGAAAGTGGTGAGCGAAGATCACAGGGAACAGTTCAGGTTCTTCCAAAAGAAATGTCCTGGCTTTTTTTGTTGGAACAAACATCGGTACCGTAACAGAATCAGACAGCAAAAAAATGGAGTCTATTGTCATTTGAGACGTTGTTTTTCCTTCTTGTTAGAAAAAGACCCTCCACAATACATTATAATATAAATAAATAAAACAAAAACTACAAAGGTAAATTCCAAAACCCACCACTAGGATCTTAAAAAGGCAACAGCCAACTATTTCTTGGATGCAGCCTAAACTTCTCTTACCTGCAGATTTTCAGTATACTTAGAAGTCCTATTTAGCGTATCGAACTTAGGGAACAAGATGTGTTATATTCAGGTCTCCTTTTTTTCCATCTGCTCTTTTAATTTTCAAACCCCCATCTTAGTTTTTTTTCCATCAAACTGCCTGCTCTTGGTTTAACAAAGTTCAGCTCAGACTTACACTTTTCCTTCACTTTCAGAGCCTCTACTTTCATTCTCACAGTCCTCCACAAGGTCTTCATGCTCCTCCGTCTTCTCTTCCTCCTCCTCCTCCTCTTCCTCCTCATCTCCAAAAGTCTCTTCTTGCATTGTAGTAAAAGAGAAAGACCTGGCAGCAACTTGTGCAGCCAGACCAGATGTGAAGTTTAAATCAGTTGATATGTGGAGCTGGGCCAGCCTATGCTTGATTTTTGAATGTAATACCTCCTCAGAGGGAGACTGTGAAACCTCTACTCCATCCATATTGCTCGGCTTGAGTTCTTCAACTTCCCCTTCATGTTGATAACACGTTCTTTCTTCAGCCCCTGTAGAAATACCTTCAGCAGCAGCACTGTCTTTGTTTTTCTCCACCTCAGGATCTTCATACAAATATTCTGTCCTGCTCTTATCAGCAGCGTTCACCTTTGGATTAGAGTCTTTTTCTTCTGATTTATCACAACTTTGGCTGCAGTCCTGCTTTTCTGTGTCTGAATTCATATGTGATTCCAAATTATTTAGTAGCTTCAGTGGTTCTACAGGAGACAAGGGTTTCACTGCAGCTTAAAAAGGGGGAAAAAAATAAATGATAACTAAAAGCAAGCTGCTATATAGAAATAATTTATTTGTGTCTGAAAAGACGCAAGATTGTAAAGGGTCAAAATGGCTTAAAAAAAACCCCAAAACAATAGAAATAAAAAACACAATCAGACAAAACTTAAAATAAAGGTGTTTTCTAATCACAAAGCTGAAGTGAAACGTGATAGCTACTCGTCGTAACTACTCCTTAAAGTCTGTGATGTAAAGGGACAGCACAAAATTGGTGATGTTTAAAACCAACATCAAACACAAGTGATGCATTCAATGTAAACGTAAAAAAACAAGTAAAACTACTCCACTGGATACGGACTTGAACTGTCTTCATTTCAAACAGCAGTTTACCTAATCCAATAAAGACAGCTGACACATGACAACAGTCCTTATAGGCAGTATCTGATCTCGTACAGCACGACACAGAAATACAACACGTATTCGTACAGTCAGGTAAGGTGTCCTCACAAATAAAGTGTGGTTTAATTTAGCCTCTCTTGAAGTTAGTAGCAGCAGCGAGTCCCATTGCCAGCAACGGGATGCTTGCCAGGAAGTCTCTCCTCCCAGTGTTAAGGGTTAGTATAACTCGGTACAATCACTTCTTGAAGAACAGACGTCTTTCATTTTAAGAAAACGATACAATGTCCATTTCCAAGTTAGAGATTCCCTAAACTGCAGTAGCTCCATTAGAGTAGCAGCACGAACACAAATGTGAGCGGCAACAGCAGATTCCCGAGTGGCATTTCCCTTTCTAATTCCATTCTGACTTTACCCCTGTAAGCAGAGATGAAAATAACTCCGGGAAACACACAAACTTTTCACGGGAAACAAAATGTACGGTGTTAGGGTTTTTCCATTGCATCCTATTTCAGCACTATCCACTTCAGCTAGCTGAAGGCCGGCGCATCGCTCTGGCTGGCACACTGAGAATTATTGTCATTAGCACACTGAGAGACTGTGACTTCAAATTCGTACCCTATTGCTTATTTTAAAACCTTGCCTAATACCAAAGGAGCACTGCACCAGACTCGTTAACGGGGTAGTTCTTTCCCCATCCTGTAGGATACATGATGCTGCTGCTTATTTCTGCCCATTTGCTTGAAGAGGCAGGAATATGCACAGAACTCTTATCATATGGGAGGAAACGTCTTGCCTACTTCCTCCAGAGAATACTTGCAAAGCTAAAACTTTTTGGAAAATTAATGGATTCCTTCGATTGGTAACTGGCCAGTTTGCTGAGTGGATTAGTTAATAAGCATGATGGAATTCATCAATTCTCAGAGTGCAGCTTTCCAAAACTGAGGAATTGCTGTATAAGAAGTGTTGTATGGACAGGATGGGAGAAGGGGAAACAGCTGGGTACAACACAACCACTGACAGAATGAACTTTTTAAACGGGGGGAGAGGTTAGGGGAAGGGCTAGGAGTGATTTTGCATCAGAAGAAAGTTGTTTTACAACGTATGACGAATTAAAACAAAGCCACTAACAAATTCACAGGCCTCTTCAAAGGCACTTCCGTTTTATTGGCTCAACAGGGTGCCAAAGGACTGACAATATAAGATCACCTACACTCCCATAAATTACCTTCTGCCCAGGCTGTATTACCATGGTGCTAGGCTTCAGCAAATTTGCCTTGGTCTGGTGCTCTGCTAAGATGATGCTTTTCTTCTGGACCCCAACCTGTCATCTCCAGTTGACTTCATGCTATGTTCTTTAGACATACCAACTTGTTTGGAGCTGACATCTTTTATGTGGAAACCCTCACCTGCCCCTCCTTCAATGAACAAAAAACCCTAAGAGATCAGAATGGCTTGCTGTGTGCTTTCACTAACAGATTAAAGCCTTTGAATATTCCAGGATCCTTTTTCACAACAACCACAAGTTGGGAGAACACAGGATTTCTGGAATGCAATTGTCCTGTAAAAGAAAGATTTAAGAGGCTACAGAAAAGTGTGATATCACGGTCATCCATTGGGTTGGGCCAAGGGAGAGGAGAATAGGAACCTTTCTGGGTTTAAATCTTCAAGATAAAGCAAGCCACAAATGTGGAAAGCACAGCTCACAAAAATGTTCCTTTACGGAATAACTCGTACGCATGGCTAAATTAAAGTGTGCAGCCCTAATATGCCAGGGACCATTATACCATATTTAACTGTCTTGTATTTCTTCTGAAGAAATAATGAAGAAGTTCCTTCAAAACCAGAAGATGTTATGTCTGCTGGCCATATCAGTCTTTAAGATTAGACACGTGCAGCTTCTGAGCCAAAAGGAGACAATATTAATTACTTTCATGAACCACCCCCATGTTTTTCAGTTTTATACAGGATGGAAGTAATCAATAATTAGCCCTAGGCAGCTGGAGGAAATCAGACTTTCCTCCCTCCCCACCATTGAATCTCTAATCCTGAAACAATGTAATATCTATACGTGGAAAAGAAAGGAACCAACATGAGCCACAAAAGCTTTAGGTTGAACAGTTATTGAAGGCTACAGGAGTCATCTGACCCTTTCCAGCTATGGCCACAAATGGCCTGAGGATTTACTGATGTGGACAGGTATCAGCTACTAACCCAGATAAGAAAATATCCTGTGCAAGCGCTCCTGACAACTCTTTCTGCAGCAGTCACTAGATCTGCCAAGACTTGAACCAGAAGTAAGATCCCCTCCTTCTCCCTTCAACAGAAAGGAAAGGAAGACTTGCAGAGATTTATGTGAAGAGCAGTGCGGTGTCGCATCTAACACCAGAAGGTAACACTGAAACCCTATTTTTGAGGGGACTGATGCAATCTGATGTCTTAGTTTTTTAAACTCATCTAGGAGAGAAGTCAATACCAACGGTCAAGTGATTTCTTTTAACATAGTTGTAGCTAAATGGACATCAAGAAGCAAAGCAAGTTGTGTAGAACAGATATTTGTTTGGGTTTTATGTCAAAGCAAACAGTATCATAAATAGGTATGGTCTGTTACTGTGTGTTCCCACTAAATTATTGAAAGACACAATCCATGGTCTTTTTTTTCTGGTAGACAGTGGCAGAGGCAGAATCACTGGATATGTTGCCTGCCAGACTTGAGGGTTGTTTTTCATAAGTTAGAACATGCAATTTTTTTAAAGGACTTTTTCTAACATCTTTTTAGGAGGAGGAAGCAAAACTAATGAATTTGTATTGAGTCTTATTGCTGGAACAGAGACAAACTGTCCTGTTGAGGCAAGAGAAATTGTCATATGCCTGTCTTCAAGTGCAAATGGATGGAGCTACCCAGCAGTCCTCAGAGACAGCAAAAGCAGGTTTGGATGAACTCTTCTTGTTAGTTCTTTTTTAAAAAAACATATTCTATATATTTACTCTCTCATGGAAACAAAAGCTAGTCTTACTGTTTTATGAGCCTTTAATATTTCAAAGCCTAGCTCTTCCCTTTGACCTATATAGTTTTGTAAGTCTGGGATAATTTCTGATGGTTTATTTAAATTCTGAAAATTAATTTATTTATGAACCCTGATTAAAATTCACATTTACTGGAAAGCCACGAAAGAAAGTCAGTTCAGTATGCATGGTTTATAGCCTGACAGTTCTCTTTATGCTGTCTTAATATTTTGTGTGTTCAATATTCTAGCCCAGTACTGTGTTTAGACCCAAATTCCCATTTCTCCGAGTTCTTTCCAATACGGAGTAAAATGATTGCTACAAGTAATACAAAGAGATGGAATGGCAAACTGGGGCCCCACAGTTCTATCAAAGGCACTACTATAGCTAAGCACTGTCTGAATTCTAACCCAGCCAGAAGTTGATGGCAAACAGACACCTACCCTTTCTTAGGAAGGAATTAATTTTCAAAAGCAATACTTACCATGGTCGCTGAATAGCAGCTGTTTCCATTTCTGTCTTTCTATTTCTGAAGCTTTAAATCCCAGTACGGATTTCAATTCTTGTAACACCCTCTTAGATTCCTGTCTCTCTCGTTCTTGCCTCTCTCTTTCTTCCTGGGAAAAGCAGTAAAAATCTTCCCTTTTGTATTCATTCTCTGTATCTGAATAGTCAACATATGCTTCCAGTTCCTAAAGAGAGAAAGAAAATGTTGATCTTTGCTGTCAGTGTAGAGCCTGTCCTACAGTCTGATGCATGATCAAGTGATCCCAGCGCAAGGCAACCGCAGTAAAAGGATGGAGCCCTGTTTGAGCAGAGCCAGTGGACCAGACACTGCTCTCAGTAACATTTGTATAATTGTGGAGCACCTCCCCTTACTGAAATATAGCATTACTGCAGCCACCTGAGCTTTACTTTCATACACAACTGTCATCAAGTGATACACCTTGAAAACAGGAGTCCTTTCCCCCACAATTACAGGTAGAAATAAGCAATGCTGATGTTGGCTTCTTTTTCCTTTTTTTAAAAAAAATTACACCATAAGCAATTCTTCCTGTCAGGCATCTTGCTGATTTAACTTATGTAAATCCTTATTAAGAGGATGTTGAGAACAGCAAACTCCTACTCCAGTTTTACCTATATAGGCTTACAAACACACACATACACAAAAAAGCTCCCTTCATATTATAAAGACAGCCAGTAAAGTTATTAGTCCTAGCTCTTTGAAATGCAAAAAAAAATCTAGAGACAATACATGTTGAGAAGGCAGTGGAGGGACAGAGCAGAGCATGGGTGTTCCATCTGGTTCTGCCACTCAGTTCTGGGGTAGAGGAGGCCACCCTCTCTTCAAAACGGCCCAACCATCACACACGAGTTCCCCAAACACCACAAAACTGAATCACAGAGTCTATTTTAGGTATTCAAAAATGCAGAGATTACTCAAACTGAAGACAACTCAGTCTGTTCTGGAACTTGTTCCTTTTGCAGCCATGCAAAGGGCTTCATCTGAGAATATGCAAGTAGGACTCTAGGACTCTGTTTTATATACAGCTTTTTAGCAATCTGCTTTTCCCCCTGCCGCTATATTATTCTGACTTGTGTTGCTGCCCTCTGTTTGTCACTTAGTTCTACTGAACTATGTAAGAAGTGAATGCTAGCACTCATTTTCCCAGGATGGGGAGTACCTCCCCATGGAACAGCAAAAGGAATATACATCTTTTTTTTTTGTTCATAAGTCCAATTATGAAATGGCATTGGCTACCTATTTGATCTGTCTTGACAAGACAAGAAGGTCACTGCACAAGCAACTGAAAAAGGGATGGATACAGCAAACAAGGCCAAATCATTATTTTAAATGATCCTATTTTCTTTTTACCTGCTCTTCAGGGATTGGATCTTTGTTTTCTATGTATATGGCAGGCTGTGTTAAAGGTACTGCAGTACGCTGTAGGTTGTCACAGGAAACTTCAAGTTTGCCTTTTGGGGGAAACATGAAAAGAGATTAAAAAAATATAAATAATTGAGTGTAGAGTGATGTTTTTGACTCGCTCAGGCATTTTCATTAGGCAGGACTGGCACACAGGAAAAAGAAAGGTGAGAGAATACATTGAAACACATTGTTAAAGAGCACTTAAACAACTTAGCTGTTTCGATACAGGCTCGGTCTGATGCAACTTATCTTGAAACACTTCAACTAACAAATCTCATAATTCTTATAGACTGAAAACCCTGCAGATGGCAAGAAAAAAATTGTAAAACCAGAAAAGAGACTCGGTGTCCAAGAGAAAAGTAAACCAGTAAAATTATAGGCAAATCACCTTCAAACCATTGGAAAATACTGGAAGAAATAATCAAGCAAAATTTACAGGAAGCTATTTGGAAGGTAGCAAGGAAATAAGTGTGGGTTTGTTGAGGACACAAGATGTCAAATCACTCCAATTTCATTTTCCAGTGCAGTAACGGGTCTTATGAAGAGAAAGAAGCCAAAGACATCCTGCATTTTGTTTTCAGTATGGCTTTGGACACGGTGTCACAACATACTCATAAGCAAAATGCATATGCCAGGAGAAGTTCCTATTAGGTGTATGGAACAGGCTCTTGGAACATCAGAGCATAGTTACCATCTTCAGACAGGAACAATATATTGAGTGAGGGTTTATCTCAAGTCCAATACTCTTCATAAAATTTCCAATGGGTAAGAGAAACATGTTTCAGCTCATTAAATCTGCTAGACATTAGGATAATCTGCAAGGATACTGAAGGGCACAATTAGAATCAAGAATAATACCGGAAAATCAGAGATACAGCCTAGGAAGAAATGGATTTCAGATACAGCAGTTTGGTGACACTGGCTGCAAATGTTTGTGCTTTGGAATAGTCAAATGCCCAAATGTATGACAACTGACTGAGCAGCACCACTGAGAAGAAGGTATGAGAAGCCTACTAGTCTGCTATAACCTGCAAAAAGCCAAGCTACGTACTAGTACATATAAACAAGAGCACTGACTGTTAGACCCATGAAATTACATTTCTACTCTGGCACTGATCAGGCTGCGGATGGACCAAAGTGCCCAGTCTGGGGCTTCTTCATACAATAATATTGTGTATCAACTAGAGGGAATCCAGAGGAAAAGACTGGAAATGATCACAGGACTAAATATAGTTGTCAGGGTAGAGTTTAAGGATAGAGTGAAGTAGAGAAGACAGAAAGAAACATACTAACTGTCTTCAAAAACATAAGAGCTATAAAGAAGAAATAGATTTCCATTGTGGGTGGATCAAAAGTGGGCTTTTAAATTGCAGCACAAGTTATTTATATTCAGTGATAACCTTCTGCTGGTAATGGAGTTAAGTGTGGAAGAGATGCCTGGAAATACCATAAAATGTCTCTAAAGAGAGACGCCACAGGTAGGACATCCCACCGTTCAAAGCAGCTCTTTAGTGGTTGGAAATTTTCAATTCCTGGTTCAACACCAGCACTCTGATGCTGAACGGACCAATGAGTTCCCAGTTTCTTCCTCTCTGTGGAGCAGCTTGGGCCCTTTGCTGCTCCAACTTCCTGGCTTCTTTCTAATTCTCATGGAAGGAAACCTTCCTGCGCCGAGAGCAGAGGGAACCAAGACGGCCAAGCAAAGATACATTTTTGCTCAGTATATAAACATGGTAAGAGCAAAACCTAAGCAAACAGTAAATTTAAATACTGGATACATTTTATATTTACAGATGAAGAAGTAAAAGGCTGATTTTGTTTAAATACTAAGCACAGTTATGAGATACTGCTAAAAATATTTAACAAATATATACATCTTTTATGTGATTAAATATATCCTCTCAAAACTAGGGCTAAGACATCAGAAACAGCTCCCCATTCAACAGTGGTCATAGCTGCCATTAAAAATGGTATTCCCATTGCTCTACTGGCTGAAGCCATTAGTTGAACTATACATCTACGGCAGCAAAAGTGCTGGGCATCCACTGAGACACAATGTTCTACAACCATGGGGTTCTTGCTACAGCTCTTGTGAAAAGATTCCTTTGGTTTTGGATAATAGGGTGTAGAGACAAAAGAAAGACATTCTCAGCTGCTGTATTAATTCAGCAGGACGGTATCTTCTTCCAAAGAGCTTTTAGAAAGCTTTGAGGGGGGGAAAAAAAGATAATTTAATGATGCAATTCAGATAATCATGACCAACAGACTAGCCGTTAAGATTTGCAGTAAGACAGCAGAAGAATTATACTTGATTTCATGCACAGCTTGAAAAGGTCAACTCACAGAAGACGGACTGCTTAGAAATATATCAGGAAACTCACATGTAGTCAGATAAAAATAGTTTTCAATGAGCAACATAATTTAAAAGTAGCTTCTGTGAAGTAATTCAGTAAACTTGTTGCAAAATAGAAATTAAACCCCAGCACATTTCCAGGAAAGTCACTGGGCTGAAGTGAAAGCAAAGGATTTTTTTTTTCCCACACAATCCCTCCCTTCTAGATCACACACGAAGTTATTTTTGTGCTAAACTTTAAAAGGAAACAAGTTATAATAAGTGCCTGCTGTGAAATTTATACACAAAGTAAAAATAAAACTGAAATACCTAAAAATGCTACGGCGTGCAGTCTAGAAAGAACATTTAAGGAAAGAGGAAAAAAAAAAGATCAGTGGAACTGCTGGTTGTGGAGGGCACTAACAAAACTCAACAGGCCAGAACATGCATATATATCAGATGACATCTAATATCCTCATAGGTTGTTCTAGGCAGCACGGAGAGGGAAGTTGCAAGACTAGACCATCAGGCAAAGTATATACAAATTTGTTTATACCGTGTCTGGACCTGCACGGAGCCTGCATTAGGTCTTCCAGTGCTCCCAGTTCAGATGTAAGGATGAACATAGTCAGCTTGCACACCTCTAGGCCCACAGCAATGTTCATCCATCTACTGCATATCCCACCCATATATCATTAAGATTTCTGAAGGTACACTTGCTGACATCCCAAGCCATCATTTTCCTAATGCCGTCTCCATTACCAGCATTATCCAGGTGTTGGGCTGTGCCTTCCTAGGACAGTAAAAAAGGCTCCTGGAAAAAAGAAAGATTAGAACTAAGGGGTTCCACACCATGTCAGGAGATCCCAAGTTCCAGTATTTAATCTAGCTGTGATTCACAAGGAGAACAGCACGGGCAGTATAGGTCACTAAGGGGAGGGATATAAGGCAAAATGTTGGGATACGCTGCTCCGTATGACTTTTAAGCACACAGAAGATTAGCTCACTCTGAGACAGCAGGTAAACGGCTAATATATGCTCAATACATCTTCTACAATTTACAATGTTCCAGGAAATGTCACTGTCAAGGAAGTTTCATGACACCACTGTCATTTCAATTAACTATGTAATTTTTATGCAGTAAATAAATTAAAATCTCGGGGACGATTCATCAAAATCCTATGCCATTAGTCTACACCTGGAGATGTAACAATCTGACTCCACATCTCTAACAGATGTGTTGTTACATTACTATGCTTACATTTTCTGCTGAAAACGAAAAAAAGCTTTAAGGACATTACAATGAAAAAGCCTGTTTTTTCAAAGTGCATGGTTCTAAGACCGTCTTCAGCTAAAATACATGGGCTGAATGCTGTCTTTGATCCATTTGACCACTCCATCTCTAAAGTGTATCTCATTACTTGCTAAATTAATCTCTTACATTTACCTTTTTTATTTGGGTTTTTTCCACTCATTTTTTCCACCTGAGAAATGGCTTCTTCCCAGCAGCTGTTGCTTGCCTGGATATGAGGCTGAATAAATCTTAGTTTTTGTTCCAGAACCTGATGGGCTTCTGTTGTCATCTCAGGTGTTTCCTTAGTGCTAACAAGTTTTTCAAGTTCATCCTCAAGTATTATTACCCTAAGTGATAAGGAGATGAACAGAAATAAATAATAATAAATATTTGGCTTCACCATTCCTTCAAGTATTTCACTTAATATCCTGCTGTTTTCTCCAAGTTCTAAGAATCTAACTCAGTCAACTCCTCAAAGATGCCTTGAAATTTTACAACTAAGATCCTTTTCTCCATGTCAACATACATTGCTCACCTGCATTCATGATAGCAATTCTTATGTGTAAGATTAAAGGAGTAGGACGGTGTCAACTAGTTCACCAAGGCAGTGACTATGAGCTGAACTTTCTCATGAAGCATTTGGTCTGTTGTGAAATGAATGGAAGACAGGTATGTTTTCAGATTTTTTTCAAGGGAGCGACAAAAGCGAGGCAAGACCGTAACGCACTGCTTAGCTTTGAATTTTCACCAGATACTGAAAGAATAACCAGGAAACAATATGAGATTCCACGTTGAACCAAGGCTCTTTGACCCCACACTACGTGAAGATATGCCTGCGATTGCAATGACTATACGCATCTGCCTTTTTTGGTTTTAACCTGGGATACAAGCTGACAACCTGAACAACTCAAGCCTGAAACCTTCTTCCTTACAGGCATGTTTTCTTAATTCATGTGGAAACTTACTCGTTGAGCAGTGCCTTGAGATGAAGCTGCAAGCTGCGCACCGCCGTCTGAAGGCTGTTCAGCTCCCTCGACTTCTGCTTTGCTCTGGCTGGCCGTTCAAAACCCGACTGGTGCTGAGTTTCAAAGTACCGATAGAACTCATAGCTTCGCTTCAGCTCCTCTAAGCAGGCAGCGTGTGTGTGAGGTAGGCCTTGAGTCACATCAGACAAGATATGGTGAGGGAGGCGTTCTGGGGACACCAAGGGCTTGGGGGATGCGTTGGCTGGGGAGAGGAGCAGTACCAGCCTCCTGAAGAATTCGGAACTCTGCCCTACCCAGAGCTGAAAGAGGACCTGCAAAACAGGGGAGGGGTTACCTCTCTGCACCTGGGAAGACAGCCACCCTCCAAAGTAAATGTACGGATGCACCACAGGAAAACATTCCTCGGGCAGCCACAGATCTTTGAAAAACTGAGAAAATCTGCTGACTGCTTTGGAAGGGTATTGAAGACCATGAGAGTTTCAGACCTTGCCAACCTTGGGTGACTCTTAATTCTTCGATGAAGGATATTATAAGCAATTATGCTCAGAAGGTTGTTAGAGGCCTAAAAACTCATCTTCTCATTAGCCAGTCTCATTATTTGCTACAATCTCCACATACCCTACAGCTCATAAAAGGCTGCCAGAATTCCAGTGGCAGCAAAGACATTTTTTTCCTTTATATCACCAAGCTATCATTTCTGTGATCTACTAACTACTGCACTGCCCCACACCCAACCTCGAAACCTGAGTCTAATTGCACTGTAATTCAACTAGAAACATTCTACATCTGAGCCACTAAGGTTGTTTTTTTTTCAGCCCAAGTGAGAAATTTCACCAGTGCCCCTCAGGAGGAAAGACTTGTAAGGAATGACATCTATTGACAAAGTTTTTTGTGGTACAAAAGAGGTCAGTCCATCTGGGAGCAAGGAGACCCACAATTT
Source organism: Jacana jacana (assembly GCA_013400555.1). Taxonomy (NCBI): domain Eukaryota; kingdom Metazoa; phylum Chordata; class Aves; order Charadriiformes; family Jacanidae; genus Jacana; species Jacana jacana. Next base: position 141,706 of record VZTM01041609.1, on the reverse strand, counting down.
CAGTTTCCAGAGAACTTCAACTTCCAATGAAATGAAAGAGCTGTTTTCTCAGTTAAGAGAAGACTGCTGGCTCAGTAGACCATGACAGAACAGCAGCATCTTATATTTCTAAAACAAAAAGGAAAGGTTGTCACACTTTTCTCTGCCATACTGGTCCTTATTAAAAGGAATCAACTATAAGTGATAGTGAGTTGTAGTCTGAAATCTGTTCTCAAGCATTTCAGGCTGAGGAAGACAAAGTAATTACTCATAATGCTTTTTTCTGCCCTCTGCTCCACCAACAGGTACAGAACAGAATGAGTAATTTACTCGTTCTGAGCTTTTCAATCTATAGGATTTGCAATAATACATTTACATCTTTGTACTCATACTATTGTGGGTAAGTAACAGTGTTTTTCCAGTGTGTGAACAATCAAGAGCAACACTTTCAGAGTCATAACACAAAATTAAACGTCTTCAGATACGCGTGTTCTGAGATACTCAAGGGTTTATAAAAATATACTTGGATGCAAACTGAAAGAACATTCCAAAAGAACTCAAATAAAAAAAAAAAAGATGGTTATAAGAAGCAAAACCACAGAATGATATGAAATTAACTGGGGGGACACACATGCAAGACGGTGATTTGGCAGGGCATTAAAATGAAAAGCAAACAAATGGGCAACAATCCCCCAAGTGTCCCTGAAGCTGTGGTGCCCCGAACAGAAAGTCAAGAGTTCACACTATAATAAACAAAAAAGAGGACCAATCCCTTTCAACAGGCATAAGGCAGAAGCAGTGAAGAAGTAGCACACAGAAGTACTGAACTTCAGGAACTGATAATAATATTCCAAAAACCTACCTGAAAAAAGGCACACTGATGAGAGAAAAAGAAATTTCAAATCTATTCAGGGTTGCAAATAGCTTGCTCTGCCAGTGACTTTTGATGTTTTTTACTGGCACTTAAACTTCAGCCAAAACATCCAACTGGCTCTCCTCAGCTTGGATCAGTATTTATTTTCAAGCCAAAAATTTCAGTTAATTTACTGCAAATTGCATGTAAACAAAGACTTAGGTCACAAGATTGGGCAACTCTGACTGGCTTCTTGTACTTAAAAAGAAGCGGGCACATAAGTGGGCTTGCATGGTTGCAATTAGAACTTCAGCTAATGAAAAGGCAAGAAAAAAATCCCCAAACCTTACATCTGATCTAGCTCTTAGCTTACAACTAATTAGGCAAAACCTCAAAGCTTAGTAACCACTATTACTGGTAGTATTTACTGTCAGAACAAAAGGAGTCAAGGTCTAGGAATTAAGTGAATAATACGCAACAAGAGCCAACCCCGTAAAAACACACAAATCACACAATAAAGGAATTTTCCATTAAAAAAAATTATTAAAACCGAATTGCCTCAGCAAGAGAAGCACTAGAGTGTAGAAGGCTTGCATTCAAATTAGATCTTCTTTCCAATTGCAAACATTTACTCATGCAAATTAAAATACTTAAGATGTTAAAACAAAATAGATTAAAAAGGCCATTATATGGTTGGCATTCTGTTCAATTACATGTTTTGCAAAGATCAAAGAACCACACTGCCTCATGGCAGCAGGGGTCCAAGCTGATGATTTCTACTCCTCGGTATAACTAAATGCAGCTATTCCCTTTGGCAATTACAACTAATTTATATCTTTGGATGTCTATCTTTTTATTCAAGTCAAGAGATTAGCTAAAAAAGACAGAACTACAAATCTGGGAATGGCTCAGCTACTGAAATCAGAGTGCAACAGATCGTTTTGGATGGAAAACAATCAAGCTGATTATAAAAGAATGACTTGAATTTATGCGATTTGCAGGAAAAAAAATAATCCTCACATCACATTGTGAAACTTTTCTCCAACTACAGGCAAGAAGAAACCACCTAAATGCCAATAACAATTGAAACACACAATATAAGAGTGATTACATCCTCCCCTCAAGTTGACCACGTTACTGCAGGTTAATACCCACAAGCCACAGGGCTTCATGACAACGGAAAATATTTCACGGGGAGGCTGCACGGAAGGGCAGCATATGCCCTTCTAGGAGAAGTTACCTTGAGGGCAGGCAAGCTGAACCCATCGGTGAGGTTGTGCGCCTCCTCTTCAGATACCTGCTCTTCGCTCAGTCCCAGACCCAGCTCCTTGAAGGGGACGACACAGATGTAGCTGGTGACGTTGTCGCTCTCCGAGTTCAGGGGGTAAGTTTAGCTGGAGTTAAGGCTATTAACAAAGCAACTTTTGCATTAAACACAGAGAAAAGGAAAAAAACTCACCTAATAAGCTTTCTTATTTCCGGCAATTTATATGAAAGAACACACATTCCACCCAAATCCTGTTTGGATTTGGTAAAACTGAATGTTTTACAATCCTTATTCAGAGCACAAGTTTTAAAGCCTCTTAGAAGGATGAGAAGACATCGACTAAACACCTATGTCTGAGTACAAACACATAAAAAGAAACAAAATAGATTGATGAAAAAATCCTGTATCTCTTTCAAGTGAGGAAAGTATCTTATCTTTAAATCTCAGGTTTCCAAGAAGTATCTCATGTCAATCTTAAACTAGAAATCATATATTCAACAGAGGAAAGGGGAGAACGATTCCTCTGCAGTTTTAAGTTTCAAAGGCAGCCTCTGTGATAGACTAACCTCGGGATGGGGATGATGATGGGAACCTCCCTGCGAGTTCTGCTTGTGGAGGGACTGCTCATAGACTGTAGAGACAATAACAATCCCTTTGACATTCCAGATAGCACTGTGAGGAACGAGAGCTCTCAGGTTGTCATACCATGAACTTCATTGATTACATCACTGTAAAGCCACCACAATCATGGCATGAAGAGTGGCAACCTACTTCCTACTAACACTATTCAGCACATTTAAAGTCTGAGTTTGAGAGTGTACATTTCCAGTCCTCAGAAATACTTAAAAAGTAGGGAGCAAGCACAATATAACTGATAGCAGAAGACAGATACAAATAATTCACTGACTAGGTAGCATTTATTTTAAAATAGCACTAATTTTAGGGTAACCTCGTGCTGGGGAAGGAGGAGTTCAAGACTTTTGCACATTTTTGATAGTTACCCAGCCACAAAATAGTAAAGTTTGCTTTGAAGCAGAAACGTACAACTTACGGTAATAAACACATTTGTCCCACAGAAATATATTTTAAAAATTCTTTGTGAAGCATTCATGAAAATCGGGCCTTAATTTAAACTGCGGGGTTTTCATTTATATTTCCATTCACAAACTGAATGCTCTTACCTCTTGAGGTACATAAAGCCGATTAGAAGCACCTGTATCCTCTCCAACTAATGTGTTTTCTGAGGAGGCTACAAGTTCCACCTGCATTCACTCCCCATTTTTCCACCTGCTATATCCTCATAGGATTGAACTTGTAATAATGATTTGCTCAAGAAAAATATTACCACTTGAGTAGAAAACCATTGCATAAAATAAAGTTTCTGTGGTCCAGGAAACAGCAATACTAGGTGCCCACGCTCTAAACAAACAACTACATTTCTCCCTAACTTATCCCCAATATACAAGAAGAAAGACTTCTATGAAATGTTCTCCAGAAGCATGAACGCAGGTGAAAACCTGCAGTGCAAGTCACTCAGAAACAACACATTGTTGCCACCAGCTGCTCTGTCATGTAAAGACGGTGTCTAAGTTAACGTGACAGCACGCCCAGCAGATGGAGCGCATGGGATGAGGATGGTGACTTCACCACAGATTGAAGAACTGGGTCAAAAGCCTTCAGGACCAGCTATCTCAGAGATTAATTATGTTCCTTGCTAATCTTTTCCCACAACAAGCCATTTCCAAAGGCATGAAGACCATAAAAGGCAGTTTGGACACATGTGAATTTTTAAGTCACGCTAAAAAACTATTTGCCTGGGAATCTCTTAAATGTGTGGTTTGACCAAAGTAGCCACTTACTGATATTATATCTCAGCTAAAGGGATTCCCAGTGTCTTCCCACACCTCCTGCCTCACCTTCCTCTATTGTAGCTCTCCCATTCCCATTTCTACATATCAGATGAAAGAAGATAATCTATCCCATGCCCCCATTAGCTTCCTAAGGACTAAACCTTTGGAAAGTTTAAACACACACAGACACAAACATATACATATACACAAACACATTTCCTTCTTGCACACTGCTTTAAAGTGCAAGTATTTTTAGTGCCAATGAAGCCAAAATACAGTAAATAACCTTAGGCTAGTGAAACTTTTCTATGTCTTCGTAAAAGAACGTTATTAATCTGTTTCACTGACATTTGTTATTAGCTTGGAAAAAGAGAAGGCAAATCTTGTTAACAATAAATTGTCAAATCCAGAATACAATACCTATACAGTGAATACCTAACCTCTGTCAGGAGGCCAATCTTAATTACCTATAGAAAAGCAAGAACATTAATGTACCCCTGTACGCAACAATTTAATATTCTTACTCCGCTCTTCAAAAGCACATTTCCATCTAAAGATCTAATAGGAGGGTCTCACCATATCCCCGAGAAATCCAAGCTGCCCTTTTATAAAGTTCTCACCTGCTCACCGTGCAGGAAGGGATGAGCAAAGCACGTGACGGACTGACTGGTCAAGTAGGAAACATTTTACTGAAAAACGTTCAGGTATCTTTACTCAGATCAGGTTTCGGATTTAGGCTTTTATGATCCAAAAAGGGTACTACTTTTTGTTTATCTTACTGGTTTCTTCTGTGAGCTTTCTCTTTCCCAAGTTAAAAAGCACGTGTTTTTCTAACATTTTGCAATGCGATAACTAAATTTTTACAAAGAGAAGGAAGAAATTCTTACTAGATTTACTAGGTGAAATTTGCAGACACAGAATGCGTTTTATATCCATTCCACTTTAGTGGGGTAAGATACCATTCTGTTTAAAATACTGCTATCCCATGCCTGTTTTTATAACATTATTTATGCTGTGCCATCTGAGAATGACTCCTTACACTTAGGACAAAATTGAACTTGATTGAGTTTATATGGTCCAACCCCTAAGTCCTACCTATCAATAGAGTTCAATGGAAATGCAGTATCATGGCCTATTGCACCAGTTGAGGGCGAGACCATTAACATCATCCAGTAACATAAGCTACAAAATGTCCGCCATCCATATTGAATATAATTAAAGCGGTGAATAAATCATTGATTCCCATGACGCAGAGCCCATGAGGCTCTTAAAGTATAAAAATATTAAGCAACTAGCATGGCAACTGAAGTATTGCTTGACTTATTACACAACTCAATGGAGTAAGGTGCAGAGATTTGTTGAACGAGTAGTGACTGCTCTGCATAACATCCTCTAAATAAGTAACCCAAAATGCCTAATTTCTAGCTTAAGCTTTCAGCTGTTGCACCCTGCTATAGCTTTATCTTCTAGATTAAAAGATAAATACTCTTTTCTTTTCTCTTCTCTCTTCTGCCCTTTTCTTCTGTGATTTTGGGCAGTGAACTCTTCCTGATACGAGCAAACCAGAATACAGAAGGCATGAGAAAAAGCTGAATTGTTCCCACTAGCACTCAGCTGTCATTTCACATAAATTGTAAGGGGTACGACTTTCCACCTCATGAAATATTATTATTGGTCTGCCAAGTTTGATACATCTGGTATAAGGCTAAAGTATAATTCTGTATTTTTTTTCTATTTTATATGGGAACAAATTTTAATTAGGAAGGTATTAATTTGTTCTACTTGCTGAAGGCAGCTGTCTAGCTAAAAGGGGGCACACTAGCCTCGAGTGTTACTAAACTTCTAGTCTTATTGGGGAAATGCTAACATATCAGGTTGATGCAATTTGATTGGCCATGAATAAAGATGTGAATTAAGATTTTTAAATCTCTGTAACAGGTTCATCAGACAGATATCCCTCTAACACATGAGATATACACTACCATAAAATCCCGACTTCTTGCCGTTATTTTGGTAGGCCAATAATAATACTGACAGCTATAACATCTACACTTAATGGGTTAGCATAGATCAATACATCCCTTTACATGTAAGGCGTATTTACTAATTTATTGTCACTTACTCATTTATGTCTACAATTAAGAATAACAGTTAGATTAGTCAGTTTTTAAGACTCAGTCTAACAGTTACCAGCTCAGCCTCTCAAGTACATGTTCTTCCTATATGTTTTTCCCTGTCTCTCTTGAAGTTAAAGCAGTTTCCCTTTGGCTTCCAATAGGATCACTCTTACTGATTCAAAGTATGAATCTGATATTTATCTCAGAAATAATCAAATACAGTAAAATATATATTCAGCTACAAAAAAACCCTCTGAAGGCAGAGTAAAATAAAGCAATATTGAGCTGTGCAGTTTGCATTTCTTGACAAAATGAGATGCAAAGCTAGAAATGTTTTTAAAATTAAACATTTCTCTATTTTACTGTATGGTTTTATAGGCCTAGATTTAAAACAATATAAGTATGAAATTTCATAGCAGAATTTAGCTCAAACATACACCTGTACAACACTATTCACTGAAATTACTTTTTCTGGGAAAAAAAATTGGCTCGTTGAAATAGATTTTGCTGATTCTTGAACACTTTTTTGACTTAACATTATGTACATGCAACTTGGCTTAGAGGAGAGTTCCTGTAAGAGGCTGTTCGGTTGATTTTGTTAAGCACATGTAAATGTGTACTTTCAAAGCAGAGAGAATTACCAAGCCTTATAAGCTATCAATGTGTAAACTGATGCTGTTGCCAATTATTTTTGAAAGGGATATTCTGACATAGTAAGCTTGAAAAATAATTTGGCTATGGATATTTCTATTAAATTCTGAATATATAATAACGTTTAAAATGTAAGCTTAACTTCAATCAAATACATCTTTTACGACATTAGTAAGTTTAATACCATTTTCTATATTACTTTAAGCATTATAGGTAATAATAGAGGTGTCTCGGTTCACAACATGCTTACTGTAGCCTTAAGGCAACAATTATCTTCACTGCATTAGAAATTCCAATCTCAAATTTCTCAGTTCATTATAAGAAACACAAGGATGAAGGAAAATAGGGCATACTTCGCATTGTCATCCTTTTGTACCCAGTATACCACTCTGCAGGCCCGGTCACAGACTAGGTAGGACCTTATTTTGACAGCTGGACATCACGCAGACAGGTCCTCTGAAGTCGAAGACTCACCACCGTTGTTGAATGACCAGTATCATGCTCATGTAGCACTGTCAACTGAGTACTCTCAACCAAGGAAAGCAAACTGTAACGTGGAAGTTTATTTCCCATTTATACATTACATGCACATAAATGCTTCAAGAAATGCACGCTCTGTAGTTCAAAGCAGTGCCTGCTCTATGTGTTTGCTCACACGCTTCAGAAATTACTACTTCCTTATTTTTCAAAGAGAAAAAAAATGCCCTAAATGGCAATCAGTTAACATGGAACTAAGCTTTGATTTTTAGCTGGGAAGATTCAAATTCTGCTGTCTTTGTGACACGGAGGTGGTTCACTTATTACATTCCTACTGAAAATTCTTCCCAGCAAAAATAATTCAGTTTTTCACTTGCCTACATACAGAGATAAATCTGCTCTGCTACAAAAATACAAAGCAATATCCAGTCAAACACAAAATGTTTATTTAAACAGTATTATGACTATCCAGGGTACATAGGTTTGGGGTTTTTTTTAATGTCATTTGTAATACTAATCCAAATTTTAAATATTTTGAATGTTTCTCTAATAAATACATTTTGTTTTGCTGTGGCTACTGTAAATCACTAATAGTGCAACTGGGTTCATGTCTCTCACAATGCTCAGAAAAGCAAATTTGAAACAGCAATTTATGAGGTCATACTCAGATAACCCGGAGGAGTCAGACCAGTCCACACCAGAGTCTGTCCCAGCTGATAATCTTCTGAGTCTGTGCAAAGCAGAGTTTAGTAAAAAAAACTGTTAAACTCAGAATTGGGATCTCATTTCCAGACTTTGGATGGAAGTTCCTTTCCTTTAATTTATCAACATTCCTTTCCTTCAATTTATCACCTCAGTCCTTCACTTAATCTCCCCCGTTCCTCTTTCTCCTTGCTGTAGGCCAGATTTGTGCTAACAACTGATGATGGACAAGGGCATTAAAATTGTCACAAGTGGGAGCTGTGAATGCTTTCGACATGAAGGAATCTTTGGCCCCTCCAGCGTAAGAGCACTCTTTAACTGCACAAGGCACTGGAATCTATTTGAAAGATGCTCCTTGCCATCAGTGCCCATAAAACACACGTAACAGTTTCAGGCATTCACAATATGTGAGGGAAAAATTCAAACTAAGGCAACTTGGAACTACCTTAAAGCTGCTCTTAATTACCCTGGTGGGGAGGAGGAATCCTTTACTCACCTTCCTTACATTTAAATTCCTTCCTTTCACTTTTCTAACACTGCAGAGTTGGCCCAGCTTCCACCTCAGCTCTCACGCTGCCACTGGTTTGGTCACTTATGTTCTGCACAAATATAATGCTTCTCTTTGCATTTTTCAAGAACACATCAATAAACTTTTGGCCATTTATTTCTGCTGGCCCTTATTACTGTGATCTTTGCATGAGAGTTTGGTGTAATGTACTTCCATCTTAAAAAATTTCCCCAGACATGTATAAACGTTAAATTATTCAGATCAGGAACATACCTGTTTTATTTTTTGCTATAATACAGAGTGAAGGAATCGCTATTTCCTAAATTGCACAATAAATACAATAAACATAGAAAAAACCCTTGAAATGCTAATGTCATTAAAGAAAGTATACAGTTCACCAAAGGCAGATGACACTTCACAAAATGGAATAGGGACAAAGTGCTCTGCTTTGATTCAGAGTAAAAACTCCTTGCTCTTAAATATGCCTTTTGGCTAATTAATGGAATCACTATTTCACCCAGCTGGTCTGAAAGTGGAAATCAACTTACCTCTGAACGCAGGGATGTCGAGTGAAAGACCATATGGCTGAGAAGGGAGGAGATTTTTGGTGCAAGGGAAAAAGATGGCAAAAAGGAATTATAAAATAAAATCCTGAAGGACTCTGCAACGCATTACCAGAACTTACACCACAGGCGTGGGTGTCAGTAACGGGGACAATGTTTTCAGGGCAGAGAGTCTTGTCTCACCCAGCACAGTACACAAAAAGACAAAAATTTTAAGAATGTTCCAAACCAAGCATTAGCTCCAATTTACTACGCTACCTTTTCTTTATCTTCTTTAGACATGTAATTAGATACTGCATGTTTCTAGACTCGCTAACTGTAAACCCTGGCACGGCTACAGGTAGGTAACATGAATAGGTAACTGAATCCGTGGGGTTTTCCCCCAAAAAGGATATTGTTTCAGCATGTATAGAGTAGCCAGTCTTGAAGCTCGAAAGTTGGCTCTGACAGATCGATAAACGGCTTTGCGGAGACCAATCAGGTGCTGACTAGGATGCTGTCCAGCTTTATTAAATGGGCAAGCGGCACTGACCCTGTCAAGCAAACTTGAAAAGTAAAATGTGATACAACTGTACAGATGTCCTAAAGTATTTTTTAAAAGATTTAAAAGTACAACAGATTTCTTATTCCATTACTTAGAAAACTTTTTCAAATCACTCAGTAACTATGAGGAAAAAATTAAATAAATCAAAGGTATCAACGATCAATCTAATCAAAACTTTTGGTCAGCAGCCAGGATTCCTCAGCAGACAGCCTGAGCCCATCCTCATCTGAGCCACAGGAAAACGCCTGAGGACACTTGTTTTCTGCAAAGTTTTCCAAAACCATACACTAAGAGTAGACAGGCCATAACATTCTCTCTGATACAAAACCATCATAAGCCCTCTGTCAGCTTTAGAAGTTTTAATAGACAGATATTTGACATATACCTCTTCATATGCAAATTCGTTCTCTAAATAATTTGTGCAGAAAAAACGTGCTACCACATATTGTTTTTCATGCACAGCACTGTATTCTTTCAACCTTTTGCAGAATCTTCACTAGGTCATCAGAAACACTGTTTGAGCGGTGGCTTAGATTTTATCAGTCACGCAATGGCACTTGTGGGAGTCTGACAGGTAGACACATGAAATGTATGCAACGATACAAACACATTTGGAAATACATTTTGGTGTCCAGACATTCAGGTGAATGTGCTATTTAAAAGAAACTCTGCTATTAGCCTACTAGAATATATTTCGGAATGGCATTAGAATGGTAAGAAATAGCCTCATCTGGAAATAAACTGAACTGTGAACTGGGTGAATGTTAAATAAATCTGTGTAACATTAAGCTGTAGAAAATGAAAGGAAAAAAAAAAAAAAGATTAATATCCAGTTATATCTATTCACAGGCAGACTGTTGCCAAACCTATGACTGAGACACTGAAGACAGCTCATGTGGACAGTTCATCCATTCCACTTCCTGGGACTGTTTTTACTTGAATCAACTCAGGAATGGACATACTGCGGACAACAGGATGATGAATTATGATGAACAGTTTGGGTACTGGGAGCCTGCTCCTGCTCTCACCTTTCCCAGGGCACGTTGAGGAGGTGATTTTGGGTCAAAAGTCACTTAAATGGAAAAGCATGCAGGGTGGGTTGCTGCACAGGTAACTACTTCTCTCACCTACTTCCATCCCACCAAAGAGCTGACTAAAGCAGCAGACCTGACCCTGCTAGAAAACCGTCCTGTCCTACAGCATGTGCTCAGCTGGATCATGCTGCGCAGTCATCGGGAAGGGAAGCAGCTCATCGCCCCCCCTGTCAAATGTGAAAAGCCATGCAGCCCACCCAGTGAGTGAGGCTGGACACACAGCAGTACGTTAAGTACAGTAACACCAGGAGATTCGTGCCAAATGGCAGCATACGGAATACGCTAGCTAAAATTTCATATTAAAGTAACTGCTTACCATATTAAATTATATGAGTGATATTAAAATGGTTTATATAACAGCTCACAAAGTACTTTAATATCTGTATAAAATAAAAAAGAAGTGTGTTAATTTCAATTTCTAGACCTAAATCTAAAATGCTAGTCTCGCCACAGGCTTCGCTAGGGAACACAGCATGTAATACAGTGCACGCCAATCTCTAACATCTCCCTCGCTTTTCAAGGTAACAACCTGGAGTGTTTATGGATAAACTCTCACATCGATTTGTAGACTGGATCCCTGGGTGAATTGTCAGAATGAGGCTCAAAGAAAAGAGGCAAAATTCTTCTACTGTAAAAAAGAGAAAGAGATCTACTTTCTGCTACTGCGATGTAAGCATTTCCAGCTCCTCTACAGCACGAATGTAGCACAGCTCACACACAGCATGTACTGGCAGTAGCCACCAAAATAATTTGCTTTCCTTCTGGGAAGGCTTCTTTCAGCGTTTTTTATAAAATAATTCTTCTTTATTCCAGTAATCAAAAATTAATAGAACTTGCTATAAATGCCTATGTGCCAGCCATGACATATCCCTAATGTCCCAATGTTCCATTTATCTTCTAGATATTTTAATTGGACTTACAAAGTGTTATCAGCTTTGTGATCCAGCCACAAATAGCAAGACAAAAAGGTTAAGGGTGAATTTCCTCTTTCCTAGTGCTCCAAGCCCATTTTACTTGTAAAGAACAATGACTTATTTCTCCATTAATGTCACAAGCCAAATTTTAAATAGGCTCTCAACTTTTAACAAACTCATATAGACACATTAATAAAAACCTCTTACTGCACTCCCACATGAAAGCAGTTCTTTAAGGATGTTATAGACACCAATATGTGCTTGTAGAGCTTGATTCTAGTTTAACATATAGTAGAAAGAGAGCATTTTGGCCAAAATCTAATTATTTCAGTGACAGATAAGGAAAAAATTACTTGCTACTTATTGCTGCAGCCTTTCATTACATATTCCTACTGTTTTCATTTTATAATGTGCAAGACAAGGGACACACATTCATTAGCCAGCAGAAATTCCAGGCTGCAACCCGTGATCAGGCTTCATTTGTCTAATTGCAAACGAAGCAATTAGACAGATATACTGCCATCCTGTCCGAGCAGAGTGTTGTCCTTCCTTAGCTACACAGTTTTTGTAATCCAAACTATCCCGGTGAGGACTTGGGCATTTCTGCATTGCAGAGCTTAGACCACGCTGACATACCCTAAATGCCAACAGCAGCGTTAAACACTTCTGAAGACCACTCTGAAATCAGAATATCCAGCTGCCTTCGAGAATAAGAGAGGCTTGATGGGGTTCTTAGTTCCTTTTCTAAGTGGCTGCTGTGGTTTTTCTGAGTAAGGGAGGAACGAAGGGAAAACAATACTTGAATTTGTAAAACGTAAAGCAGTCACTACCACATAGCAGTGGACCGGTTACCCAGTGGAGAACAGAGCAAAGCCTCATCAAGAATAATTTAACATTTACAGACACAGTCAGGTATCAGTTAACAAGGGTAGAATAAAGCAAAGCCAAAAATATTTCAAAGCCTATGTAGATTAGGCTACAGCCCAGATTAGAATACAGCAATGGATCATGCAATGGGGAGTAAAAACAGTGGTAGAACACACAGAACTTCAAGCCAAAGCTGCTGTATCAGAGTTTAGTGAAGTACAGGTAGCCACAGGTAGCCATCTGAACTCAGTAATATTTAAAGGTCAGCTTCAGTATCTGTCCGTTCACTACACAGTTAATGCACAGTCCAAGCCGTGCTGAGCTCACAGTACATTAAAACAGCAGCATACGTCTCACTGAACAGGGTGTTGTGCTGCCTGGTTGAAATCTCATTCATTCAAAGACAAAAATGACACAAGAAGATACTCATTACTTCCAGATGCAATCATTTCCACTGCCATGTGCTTCTTTCTGAACAAGTATTAGGCTTTTGACAAGGTCACTACAGGAGAACATACTAAACTTTGCTCTGCCAAGGTTTATTGTAGCAAAGTTCTGGAAGAAAAAAAAGGGGTAGCTAGTATTTTGGATCATACACAGAGTGCTATCTCTAGCAGAGAATTCCATGGTGCCCTGTGCAGCAGCATCTCTTGCATATGTGGATGCAGGAAAGGACGCTCTGGATTTAGAACTTCCTCCAGGCTAAACCAAACCAAAAGTTGTACAGCACTGACTTCCTCATACTGGGCAATTGTTCTGATGAGGATGCTGGCACAGTCAGACTTCTCCCACTCCCTCTATACTCCAAAGGCTTTTGAAAAGCTTGCCAAAGTTTTAAGTAAAGAGGCTATTAGATCAAGCATCAGCTTAAAGGCCAGTCTGTTTTTTGTTAATCTGTTATCTAAGATATGTAGTAAAAGAACAAGACACCAGCAATTTAGACATTGACCACAAGTTCGTTTGCTTCAACTTAGGAAAAAATCCAAATGTTTTTCTCATCTGTAATTTGGACATGCCCTGACAATAATTTCTTTTAAGAACCCGTTTCCAAAGATAAGACTGCCGATTGCTTAACTATATGCTTCTTCAGCAAAAACCAAACCAAAACAAAACACATAGCTAGGCAGACTGAAGACATGCTTATGCATTCCACAGGGAGAATGAAACATTTCTTCAATGAAGCATACTGAACATATCTCAAGTTAGAAAATTAATTCAAAACGTTAAGTCTACAGTTTCAAGCTTGCATGTAAAAACACGTGCCTGAGAGCAGAGTAGTTGGTCTGGCAGGAACAAACAATTTCTTGGTGCACACAAGGCACATTTTTATTGTTTTTAGAAAGAAGTCCACTGGATTTTAGCTGTTAGTGTTTCCCAGCTCCTTTAACTTCAATTCTAACTGGCATAGGTACATATCTAACCATAGGCTGTTACACAGGAAGAGCATCTGTGGCAATGAGAGCGAGCAGAAGTGGGACTGCTGGCTTTGGGATCATTGCATACACCGAACATTCTGATATCCTTTCACATAGCAAAGAAGCAAAAATTACCAAACAGCCACAAGAACTAAATAACCAGGAACACTTTAACCTCCCTTAAGTAGAAGGGAGGCAAATTCAGCAGTAAATAACTTAAGATTCTAAACATCTCAACAATTATATGCAAGAAAAAGAGGTATTGTAAACTTTTTTTTTTGAGGTGGGAAATGACCTTTGATGGTCTTTGCTGATAACTCTCCTTACTTCAGGTTGTTATTTGTTAAATGAAAATAGAATGGTTTTCACGTCATCTTGTTTTCTAAAATAAGAACGATTACTTGCAGGTCAGTTTATTTACATAGATTCGGTAATATAAGGTACAAAAAGCTTCAAACAAGCAATCCTATAAATGCCTCCCGAAAGGAGTTAACTAAATTGTTACAAAACCCCATTTCTTCATGTATTTAATTGCTGGCAGAGTATGACATTTTAAAGGTATACGAGTTTTGTGAGATTTAACTCTCCTTCAGGATGCAGGTTTTTTAACAGTGAGTTGTTAGAACTTCTAGTATGAACAGTAATGGTACTATTTTATGTAAACAAAAAGCTTTAAGTATTACGTTTTTCAGTAATTCCACTTGCTATAGTAGACAGTGCAACAAGACAATTTTAGAAGATTTCTGGCTTGAATGGATCTGTGTATGAAATAAAGTGAAATACAGACTCACAGGGTAAATCCTCTGGAAATGACTTCAGTCTCTTGAATCAGTCGTAGAGCTTTCCTCACGAGATTAGTGAAAGCTCGGCTATTTGCCACTGTTTCTTCCAGCTGGACGCAGTATTTTCGCAGGGACATTTGCAGCTTGGCTGTCCTCCATGTGCCCCACACTCGAAAGACCGCGTAGACAAGCAGAACTAGTCCCCAGAGCAGCCACGACGATCCCTTCCACCACGAAGGAAGCATGAGCAGCGCGCTTACAAAGGCGAGCAACAGCGAGACATCCCTGCAAACAGAGAGAAGTGGCATCGGCCACAGATTCCCCAGGTCAAACAAGTGGGAGAATCACCAAGCTTTTGGTTACATTTGAGATTAATGTATCTTATCACAGGGCTTTTTGTAGGTCCTGAAGGGAGCTGTAAACACCAAAACCTAGTCCTAGTGGCAGATTTAGACGTATACATACGTGACATTACTTGGTCAGTATACTCTAAGGAAACATTTATCTGGCTTTTTTTAAGCACAAGTTAAATAATGTACCACTTCAAAAGGTCAGTTTCTCTTACACATGTGACTTTAAAAAAAAAAAAGAAAAGAAAAGAAAATAGAAAAACTAACAAAAAACCTGACCACTCAGCATTATAACCCAGGGTGGGTAAGAACGGGAATATCCGCACTTCCAGGTTCAAAAGTACAGTAGGGAAGGGCATGTTTCTTTGGTAACAAAACCCTCAAGTAATGGCAGCTTTATTTTTTCCAGATTCTGACTCGTTTAACTTGGACATCAACACACCACTAGCTTTTAGCACATTTTTATATAGGTGGCTTGACTCATCATTTTAAGTAATTTGGTGGCTTTTGAAAACCCTTACTGAGTAAGAGTTACTAGTATCTCAGTTCACTTATTTCGCAAGGACATTAAAAAAAAAACTCATAAAGCTGTTATTTTCATCTAGAAAAATTCAAGGAAAGTAAGTAACTGCTAGAAAAGACAGCGTGTTTCATATATAGTATTATAGCTGCAGTTCTGTAAAATTACGACAGTCTTCATAGAGATGGGTGGGATAAGGGTTTCAAGGCACATAACAACTTTACTTCTTCAGAATATTTTTAAAGAAAAAAAATCACTTTCTTCATCCCTTTAAGCTGCCTTTCCTGTATTTAGTTTTGGAAGTATTCACAAGGAATATTTCCACATTTCTAAAATAAGATGTGATCTCTAGGTTTCTATTTTCTGGACTGTTTTGTGGTCGTATTTCAATAGGCTTTACAAGTGTTAACTCTTCAGGGCTACAGATAGGTTTCAGTAAAGCTGCAGGTTTAAAATACTGCAGAGATTAAAAAGTCTATAACTTCCTTGGCACAATAAAAAAAATAAATTACACACAAAAAAATGAATAGCCACAGTGAAAGGCTGGAAAAGATTCAGGACCTCACTTTGTCCATTTTCAGTTTCTTGGTTAATCCAGATCACCACGGACAAAGTGAAGAACTCCTAAGTATCCTTAGAATTCAAAAGATCTCCCCCAAGTCCAGTCTGAATCATCAGCAAATTAATTACATTATTTTCACTTACATCCTTCCCTTTTCTGAACAGAATAAATGACAACTGATCACCAGATTCTCAAACTTCTACACTTTCATAACTTTGTTCCACCCCACCTCAATTTTCTCCATTTTGGTCAAACAATCCTAACACACTCTAATGTTTCCAAAAGATTACATTTTCTAAACTCATCGTTCTTGTGGTTCTGCTCTGGACTGTCTCTAAATTACCTACACCTCTCCAAGTATAAAATCCAAACCCAGATGCTGTAGTCTAACACAAGGCTTAGGGAAACAGATACAAAAGTAAATCCTCATGTTCTGCATATAACAAGGGCAGCAGGATAAGATTTGCCATCTTTTGACTAATTTGCTGATGCATTCAATTTAGGCTGTGCAACTGTGCAGATCTTTTTCTCAAGTAGTACTGCCTACCCAATTATTCACTGCCTTGTGTTTGTTAATTCAACTTTTCCTTCCCAAGTGTACCACTAGAATTTTCTCTTTATTGACTTTTCTATTGATTTCAAGATATTTCTCCAAGCTACTTTTGAACTCCATTCTGCTAAAACATGTGCAAACCTGGTGTCATCTGTAAACTGAGCAATATTCACAGATTTTGTAAGTGTACTTCATAATCTGAACAGCTAAAGAAACTGCACAGTGCTAGGACTGGGACAAACCACTAGAAAAATGTGCTTCAAAGTTCTCATTTGACAGAGAACATCAATAAAGACACACTACAACTTAAGCAGTTAGATTTTCTAACCTGCTGTGGCTATAAAAATTTTAAAAATAATTTTATCTGTTTTCCTAATATATGCATGAAAACATTGCATTGGGCTGTGTCTGTGTTAGGGGATGTTTTTATCTACTGATTCCTGTCCATTTTTGAGCAAGTCACTCTGTCAGAACATGCACCATCCTTATTAGTTTTCACATACTGGTGGGTAGCTGTTCAGACACCACTGCAGCCGACTCCTTCGGTATTCTAGGGTGAATTTCACCAGCCTCTGCTGCCTGAATGCATCTTTATAAATACTCTTTGGTCTGTTCTTCTGGTATTCTAGGCTTGAAATTTAATTGCACATCCCCCCCCAACATATTTTATGAAGACCACAGCAAAGAAAACACTTTTCAATTCAGTCTTCACAGTCGCATCTCATTTATCAAAATCACCATCCTATAGCTTAGAAATTCATCAATTAATCAACCACAGTTCTGTCTTATTGCACCTATTAGGGTTTGGAAGCACTCGTTCATGTTCATGTAGCTATCTCAGATTAAAACTCACTCTTTCAATAAAATACCCAAGGTAAAAAACATGCTTACAGGAAAATTTGGGGACTAGCACACCAAACACTCAAAGACCTGAGAAAAATGGTAGTTACTTTGTTACTGCATTTTATATAAAGAAAACACCATCTCTTTTTAGCTTGTTTCTCAGTGAATATAGCAGTGGATATTCTCTGTACCATACCAAATATTAGGAGTTGCTAGGGAGCGTAGCGTTGGAAGCTGTCTGTTTTCCTGTTGCTTACTCTGCCCTGCAGACAGGATACCGGGGTCAAGGAACTCAATCAGTTCCACATCCTCCTGCAGCAGAACTTCCTGTTGCAGGATGGTACGGAGCGTGTCAAATCGAAATCCAACATCCTTACCACAAATGGGCAGGAGAAAAAAATACAGGCATTAGTAAAGAACATGCACATTCTTAAAATGAAGTCAGCAGAACAAGGAAAACGCTCAGACACTCTACACTTTACTGACAACAATCTGTTCCCAAAGACTACTGGAATATTTCAGATACATCACCAGCAGCTACTTCACTTTTATTAAACTTGCTTAACTTTAAAAATTCACATATTACCTAACCTTTCATTCAGACTTGCAGGGTGCATTGCACCACCTTTGTGATCTGACCTAGATAGTAACAATATTGACAAACACGCCACAGACCATGCCAGTACATTTGGATAAGCATGGGAGAGGTACGATCTATTAGACCTGCAATAAAACAGCAAACACTCCTTTTTTTTGTTTTTAAACATAATAACATCCTTCATGTCATTAACAAACAAACAAAAATTAGAAAGAGAAATATTACAAATTAGGCAACAAAAAGTCACCTGTGGACATTTAATAATAGGGTCAATGCACTGGACTCAAGTCCCCAGCAAAGGCTGGGAAGTCCTCTCCTGCAGGATTCTGTGCCCTTTCCCAAGGGAACTCAATCCAGACATGAAACGGCATGGGACTCTGAAGACCCCACATTTGCTGAGCTCCAGGCAAGCTTCAGGGAATTATTTATTCATGGATTTGATGCCATGAAAAGCATTTGCTATTTTTTCTCCTATAGGGGAGATTCCCCTTCTTCAAGACAAATACATAGATCTCGAAGACACAGATACCCATTGGGGAAGCCCCCCAAAATATTTATTTGCATACTGCACCAAACTAAAATTACAAACCACTTCAAGTTAAGAATGTCATAACAAAACACAAAAAACACTGAAAACGTGCATCTTTGCATCTAGTGAGATTACAGGAAGGAAATGGGAATATTCCGTAAAACCCTTTAACACAACCTGCTAACAGAAGTTTGCCTTCTCACAATACAAAATCTGTTTAGTTCTGTCATTGAATGAGATTATTTATGAAACCACAAGGCAACTAGTCAAAAGTTTAATTCCATACATTGATGTCATTTGTGACAACCTGGGTTCTGCTTTTAGTGGCAAACATTTGTTTCAGGACTGCCCGTAAGAGGAAACTCCTCCCTCCTCTGATGCAACCTCTATCATTTCAGTACCTTACTGTAGCACGCAGCAAGAGAAACATGTTTTCCATATGCTTTGGTTGTGCCTTCATCTCCAAAGTAAGGCTAAGAAAAAAACTGTGAAGATAATACCTTGGATTCATAAGAGAAGAGGGAAGAGGAAAAAAGACAACCAAAAGTTGTGGGAGGTTTCAGAGGAAATTTGGTCAGCTTGAGATAAAAGGGAAGAGATAGCAACTGGACTTGGCAGAACTCTCTGAGAAATGGAACCCCTGAACTTCTTATGCTGCTCAATTATTATTTTTTAAGTTGCATTTGAAGACAACATCCCTATATCATAGTAGAAAAAAATAAATCAAAATTCTAACTTTTAGATTCTGGAACAGTCTGAGTAATGTGATATCTGCAAGCCAGACTATGAACATGAGGCGGCTGGGTGCAAGTTAAGGCAAATCTCAGACAAGCCCAAGCTAGAGACTGAACTGGCTAGAGGGTGGCATTGCAGAGAACAGGTGTAAAGGCAGCTTAAAACTAGTTCTAATCATCTGGGGAGAACTATCACCCTTTCAGGTCTATTCCACACAGACTCCACTTGGGCCCAAAAAGTTACTGCAGGAACTCCAGGAGTATAAGAACTTCCAGTGAGGCAGATGGACACTCAACTTGTTTCAAACTGCTAAGATGAGAGCACAGAGGTAGTAGAGAGAACTGTTCTTGCCTCTCCCTACAGCCACACTGCTCCATAGACGTCGTCAGCTCTTAATGTGGTAACAACATTCTGAAGCATTATAACAGAGATGCCTTAATTTACTTGGCTTTTCCCAAATGCAGAAGCACTGTGGAGAGTGGTGAAAAAACAAATAGACCAGGATGGGTCCAGGGGTGGTACAGCTGCACTGTGTTTGTGCTGTGCTGTAGCCTGAAATAGAAGGTGAAGTAATATTCAGAAGAGCTTCTACAGCCTTCTGTCTTGTGCTGTGTCTGCAAGGTGCTAGGCTGTAACCTATGGACATTCTCAGTAAACTGTAGGTTAACTCCTTTCAGCTTTCAAGAATTTCTCACACATTTTAATTCTTCCACATTTTTAGTATCTTCAATATTTTTGAATATTGTTTTTTTGCATTCTTGTGTGCCCAACTTGCTTGGCACACTAACTCTGAAAACCAGAATCAATATTATCTAAAGAAGAAGTAAAACTCTTAGAGCCAAAACCAACAGTACAGACCAAAGATGGTGCTTAGAGGATGAGGTACAGAGGAGAGGCAAACTTGTGGATTAGGAAAGGAAATAGAATAGAAAAAAAAAAAAAAAAAAGAAAAAAAAAGGGATCACTTACCAGTCGGTGAAGTATGTCATCGTTTTTCTTATATTGTGGAAAAGGAAACCAACTCCTAAAGAACTCAACTAGTTTTGACAGGATGCTTTGCTGAAGGGAACAGAAAATTTTCCAATTAAAAAAACAACAAACCCCAAAATAAATAAAAAAAAAACCAACAACAATTCTTTTATTTCTGCATTTGCTTTTCTTGTTAACTCAGACCCAAGTACCTGTAAGGAAGTTTTGCTTAGTGTGTTTGGCCCAACTTCAGAGTACACTAAGGGAACATCTGCTTCCCGTTAGTTTGCCCATACACAAGAGTGTGAAATAAAGCTTTCAGTAACCCCACCTATTTGGAGCATAATGGATTGTTATGTTGTACTGTTCAAAATAACAACAGCTAGAATTAGTTTGATCTCAAATCAGCAGCTGCTGCATTGATATGAAAGATTTTCTCTCTCCTTGAGGATAAAAAACCCCAGTGAAGTTAAATGGCTGACAGGGACTGAAGAAAAGTAAAATACCAGGAGAGGAACATCCTCTCCTTGGCACACCACCACAGCTTGAGGACAAGGCTCTGGAGAAGCTGTGAACAGAGAGAGGGAAGAGGAAGAACTGTCCCAGAAATGCCTTGTCCCAACCAGTTCATGCTATCAGGTACTTTCTCTCCATGCTGCTTTCCATGCAAGGTACATCCACACTTTCATCTGAGCCCTAAATATAACTAAAGTCCCACTAATTAGTGTGATGACCGAGAGGAGTCCTTCATTTTACTCACACACCTTCCTATAATACAATACACAAAAGGTTACAATTAAGCAGATGCACGACTTTGCTTTACTCTGCAGCCATTTGATGAAACAAACAAAAAAAACCAAACCCCCCAAAAAAGGAGTTTGTGACACACAGAGTATATCTACTTTCCTCAGACTGAGTTGGCAGGAAGTATTTTTCAAAATATTTACTTACACATACTTCATGAATTTTGAGGCCCCACCTTTAAATCTTCAGACTGTTGACATGTAGTACAATCAAACAAAATGTGTGCCAAAAAAATTAATTGTGGAGCACCTACACTTTGTGGCACACTGCTTCAAAATATCAAAAAAACCCATAATACCCCAACAAACCCAAACAGATTACTATAGCTTAATGTATAAAAGGTGTCTGCATTAAATCAGCTTCTTCCATTTCTCCCTCTTGGCTTTCCAACCCTGCAAGAATAAAACTAAGCAAGAGGAGCTTGGAACTTGTGGTCAGCCCTGTAATGAGCCCGACAGCCCTCCGAAAGGGAGTGTGACACAAGTTTGAAGTAGCAAGCCAGGGCAGAAAGGCTTTGAGTAACATCAGAAATTGTCACCCTAAAGCCCTTATGCTTCACAGAACAATTTTTGAAATAACTTGCTTTGCTGTCCATTTAACTTGAGTTAGGTAAACTAACTCAAGCTCTTCTTTTCTTTAGGTACGCCTCATCTTTCTGCGCCGGTTAGAACTGCAGACCTGTGCCAAAGGGTGGCGTTTCTAGGTCAGTGGAGAGACAAACCAGTAACAGGAGTTTCATAACAATAGCTCTTCCCGATACACAGACATCATTGCGGCTTATTAGGAGGAGCTCTCCCATCATCCACACTTCTTAAGACTATGGAATGAGTCCAAGTGATTGTCTACTGAGGTTGCTCAAGGGCACTGCCATAAAATTGGAAGTGTCACAAACTGCAGCCCAGATTATCCTCCAAGTTTCTTGTAAGGTGGTGAAAAATACAGCAAATTTTTGTGATTACAATTGGTAGAAAACCGAGGTGAGCTAAACTTGCTCCGCATTGGAGTTGCAGGCAGATACTTCATTCAAAAGTACTTTTCCCAGTACTTTGAAAGCAGAGAGCAGAAAGAATCGTCCATTTATTATTTAAAATTACACATCTTGCAACCTACCACAAGCACTTAGTCTTCATAAGTCCCTAGGTTTTTGTCATGAACATTTAAATCTACACCAAGGATAATTTTAAACTACTACCAGCTGACTAGACTGTGGAATTACTGGAAAAAAACCCCATACTAGTGCGCTATGTAAGTAATCTTTCAGTTTATTTTCCATGTTTTAGAATAAAAATAAAAATCTGAGCTTGCATAAACACTCAACAGGCATGTCAGTGCTTGAAAACACAAAACAAGACAACCCACTGTCTTGGGCTGTGACCCAGCAGAGTACAGTTAACACATTAAATTATTCAGATCCTTGGAACAGTGTCTCAGAGTTTGCATTCCCATTGGGAGTGTTACTGACAAGTAAAACAACTTTCATCAACATGCAAGTTAGGTCATGTTGCCAATGATTCTGGAGTGTTCTTCTTGCAACTTTAGAACACCACTGGGTCAAACTCTCTGTAAACTGAAAAACAGAATATCTAACTTCTAACATTTTATTATATTTTTTTAAATAGCATAGGACACACACATTTTAGGGACATTCATTTGAATCTAAAATAAAATTATATGGACTATTTCTCTTTTGCACAGGATGAGCCTGAAATGGCAAACTAGCAGGTATCTAAAATACCATCATTCACATTGGCACCTTTCAACTCTGTGCACTTAAGAAGATAATGCTACACATCAAATACCTTCCAGCTCCCCAGAGCCGGCATTAAGTGGGTCGGAGCCCTAGACAAAGGCAAAGGACTGCTCCCTCTGCCTTTGCACATCAGGTCAGCTGCACAGCTACTGAGGGCTGGGCACAACACAACCCTCAGTAGCTGCCTCCAGCACCAGCCTTGTTCTACTGATGAAATATTATCACATCTAAGATGGGATAAGGCGTGACAGTATAATCAATTCAAACATTCAGATATGCACAGCAGGCTGGGAAAACGAGTGAGAAAGGAAAAATGTAAATGGGAAGAAATATGTTCCTTAAAGATTAAGCAGAATTAACCAAATAGGATTTAGTTCCAGAAAACAGGTCTAGGAGCTCTTGCAAACAGCGCTTTTGAGTATCAGGTGATCATGGGACCAGACCTTTAGCTCCTTGGTACAGTCAGGGACACTGCACCTATAATTACCATGCTAAATCACTTCTCTACACTCCCTCAGATGGGAGCTTGGCATTTCATCAGCCCTCAGAACACAACTTTGAAGCACCTTTACAGTTTTTCAGCTCAATGTTCCTTAAGACCACGCTCCAATTTAAAAAGAAATAATTCCAAAACCACACACACAAAACTATTTAAGACACGCTTCTAATTCAGCTGATGCCTCCGCCTTTCATTAAGCCTGAACCATATGCTCTGCTTGGCAGGACAGCAAGATGAAGCAGCAACGTTTGTATCTTTCACTAGGAACCTCTTTTTTTCCCAGATTTGTTTTTTGCAGTCCCTAAAGATCCCAAACTAGGTCTTCGCCTTGCCAAAATCTTGCTACATGTGACCAGATTGCATCTGCACAGGGTTTGCACTTGACTGAATACAGGAGGAATAAACAAGCTCAACTGCAGGAGAAAGCAATACTGCAGCTTTTCTATTCTATTTTTATTTTAATAAAGTGTTTAAGGCATTTGAAAACTTGCTTTTCAGAACAGGAGGAAAGATGCACAGATGGAACATCATCTACTCCCTGTGATTATATTTTGCATTACACTAAGCCTCAACTATGATCATTTTATATTAGGACTGTGGGTAGGCACATACTCAGAACTCCCAGCTATTTTATAATTTCAGTAGACAGGGCCAGCAAAGGCTGAGGGAAGTGATAATAGTCTCATGTTAAAATGAGGAAATGGTTGGATGGGAACGTAAATGCTTTGCCAGTATGTCATACAAAAGTTGCAACCAAACCTTACATCCTCCTAAATCCAGCCTACTTCTTTAAATGTGTGGCCAGGTGCCTCTCCCTCATTGTCTTTCCTTTTGAGACATCCTACCCAAATGGGACACAGAAATCAAACGACAAAAGCGGCCTTTCTGACATCAGATTACAGCAGAAAAGTTTTAACATTCCCAAACTGGTACTGGAACAGCAGCGGGAAGAATCTATGACATTTTATCACTAGAAATTACACACAGGTTTCTTCCTTATTTCCCCTACATACACTCGTCTAGACAGAGATGAGACAATGAGAAGATCATCCTAGTGTTTGTAAGAAATGGACAGCCCATTTTCACACACCCACTCCCTTCAAGTTGCAAGGCAAACCATGACAAATTACTTCTACATCTGACACAACACTGTAGGACTTGCTCCCAACACAATATAATTAAGTGTAAAATGCTTGAGGCAAAGGCAGGGGAAAAACCAAAATACTTGAGGCTTTTAAAAGCAGTACATCTTAATACTTCTGAGGTTCTTAATCCCGCAGCACTTTTGTGTTAAATTCAGTGGAAATTATATACAAGAACACAGCATCATACTGCTGTACTGACTTCCACAAAAGTAGTTATGCAAAACAAAGGAATGCAGCTAACAAGTCCATGCATTACTGCCTAGTAACGAACAGATAATCAGCCAATGAAATATGTCTCCTTTATTTTCAATTTTCAGTTAACAGTGATTAAGTTAAAGTCATCTTGCATGAGGCAATGCAAACGTACCACAAAATTGTCAATAGCTTTAAAGGGAAAATGTATTTTCAGGTGGTTTCTTGAGGGTTATGGTGAGTGCCAGGTGACAATTCTGAAAAGTAAGGGTAGTGGACCTAATATTTCCGTGAATGCTTTTAAAAGTAGTTTAAATTAAAGTACAAAAATACATGAGTTAAACCCTGAATTAAATTCAACCTTGCCTTGTGATCACTGATAGGAGCAATCATTATTACAAATGCAACAGCTATCCACATCAACAGTAACTAGAAATCAGTTTATTCATTAAATTTTAAATTATCTAACATTAGAGAACTCAGCCAAGGAAGCATGGAGGCCCTGCAAGAATCACTTCTCCTCCTCCCCTCAGTCAATCTCATTCTTGGGCTCACAACTCCTCAGCACACAAGACCACAGTTCTGTATGAAGTTCCTTCATAACTTTTTTCTACATGATTACTGAACTCTGAAAAGCTGTAAACTCTGCAAGTACACAGCTGAACAGCACTAAACTTAGGGGATATGCACCCAACATCTTATCTGTGTAGTCACCTCTCACCAGAAAGTGGGGCATGTGAGAAGGGAGACATGGCACCCTTCCACAGGGACTGCAAGTCTCAAAACCGGGGATCAAGGCTGTGAAACAAAGGCAGTGTGCCTGCCCAACAGACACACACAAACTATGACCCATCTGTCCATGAAGACAGACTCCAAGAGGACTGAAGATAGAAAAAAAATGTTTCATGTTTTACTACCCTATCTTTTCAAACAGCCTAATGAGGGCATGAGGAAGCTTATAGAGTCTGTACAGAAAGTGGCTGAAATGAGTATTGCTACATGAAAATACGACCTACCAACGATTCTCTGAATACTGCTGGATGAGTAAGGTTCACACCGCAACTTCTACATTTCAGCATCAAAGACCCTGCATGTCAGTCTTTGCAAATACACCATACTATTGTAAACATTTCAAAACCCACACATTCTTCTCCCAGTTCAGAAAAAAGCTGACTGATGTTACCCACATCAATACATACACTTCCAAATCCTACCCAACCTACGATCCTACAAAGAAAAGATCAGAAATCCCACAAAAAATAATAGTTCTGACCTAAACCAAAGGCAGAACAAGAGGGACACATACAAAACTGAAAAAACTTTGTTGAAATAAAGCATAATTAAGCATGACTAGCCAAGACTATTACTTGGCTGATTCCTTGACGCATCTTGAGAACTGATTAGAACATGTCAAGACAGCACAATTTGAGAAAAGATCCTAAGAAAAGCATCATCTCTTCTCATTCGCCATATGATCTCCCATCCATCACTCTCTGCAGAGAGACCTTCTAGGGATCTCAGGACCACTCATATCACATTGCCTGAATTTGGGAAAAGTAGGAGGATACTCTCCCCAATTCACTGCCAGCTAATTCAAAGGGTGGAACATTGTGGAGCAGGGAAGCAGCAAAGGTTACAAACGAGAGAGAAGGGGTTGTGAACTGGTGATATGAAGATAGCTGAAGAGGTATAAAACAGGAATGAACAACAGAAAAACTGAGCTCTGGTGGAAGGTTAAAAGTCACAGTGGGCAAGAATCAGGTGACGCAAGGTGCACAAAGGTGGAAGGTACTGTAGACGATGGGGAGAGAGGAGAAAGAAATGGTAATTCTTCAGAGGCAACGCATCAACCCATGAATGCTGGGTTTGGGTTCTTACCTGTGAGGTCTTGCCCACCTTAGCCTGCAGTGATCAGGACAGAGAAGTCTGCATGGAGGCATCTTTCTCCTCCTGTCTTAGCGCATGGAGATGGAGCATAGCCACTGAAAACTGAACTCTCCACATTGGAAGTGAAAGAGGTAGGCAGAAAATACCTGCTCTTTCCATGCTCCACATAGGTGCTAAGGAGAAGGTTGACTATAGAATCCTCAACATACTTGTTGCAAAGAGATTCCTACGTTTGCTGCCTCAAAAGAAGAATTTCTGCACCCACACTACAGCTCCTCTTCCAAATCACATGGCCCATACGCTCCCAGTAACAGTAAAATACCATTCACTTTTAATAAGGAAAACAAAAAATGTGTGGGCCACAGTAGGTGTTAAATAGCCAAATTCTCAAGCATAATCTTAATACCAAAATGTTTTTTAAAAGTCCACAAGCCTTTACTTAAAATGGTAGGGAACTAAGAAGCCTGTGCTGACCAGTTGATGATCCTTGTCAGCTGTTGAAAATTGCCATAATCTCAGCACAGTTCTACTATCTCATTCAGCTTGCCTATTGTATTTATACTTCCCAGAAATACTCTTTCTTAATATGTTTTGTCACAGAGTAAATGATATTTAGCAACTGAATGCCCAAGAAGGGCTGGGAACTATAAATATTCTGTTCCAGAAAATTACAGGTTTTGTTCCCAGAAAGCCATTTTAAGCTAACATAATAATAAGCAGTAAATAAGATAATTTACAACACTCAAAAAAATCACTATGAAAGTCTCTTGCTTCCCTAGCTTACATAACTGCAAAAAACCACTTCAAACTATGCTGATAAACCATGCATTTCCAAACACATTTGCAGACAAGATATGACAACTGCTTGGGGTTTTTTTTGTTTGTTGGTTGGTTGGTTGTTTTTTTTTAATACTATAAGTGATTTATGTTTATCCCCTCTGATTTTGCCTATTTGTGAAGTAACACAATTCTCTCTCAAGAAGAGAAATAGTCAGGACCAGGAGAGTGCTCACTTTCTGGGCAGCATGCACAGTCCGCTCTCTTTGGCTTTCCACCGCCGCACATTGCTCTGCCTTCTGCGACACAGATGAACATACTTCAAAATCCGTGTGTCCCAAATCCTGCAGATATTGGTAGAGTGGGGAATTCTGAAAGAGAGTTAAAAGAAGAAAAATGAGGGGGGGGGGAAGAAGTTAAAAACCATTCCCTGTTTCCCACAGAACACAACTGTGAACACAGCAACCACACAACCAGCAACGAATGGACTGAGCGCAGCCCTGCGGAGAAGGACTTTGGGATAGTGGTGGGTGAAAAATTGGACAAGAGCCAGCAAAGTGTGCTTGCAGCCCAGAAAGCCAATTGCACCCTGGGCTGCATAAAAAGAAGTGTGGCCAGCAGTTCGAGGGAGGTGATTTTCCCCCCTCTACTCCACTCTTGGTGAGACCCCAGCTGGAGTACTGCATTCAGGTCTGGGGTCCTCGGTATCCCAGGAAAGGCATGGACCTGTTGGAGTGGGTCCAGAGGAGGGCTACAAAAATGATCAGAGGGCACTTCTCCTATGAATTAAAACTGGGAGAGTTGGGGTTGTTCAGCCTGGAGAATAGAAGACCCCAAGAAGATCTTATGGAGGCCTTTCAATAATGAAAGGGAGCTTCTAAGAAAGAAGGAGACAAACTTTTTACCAGGACCTCTAAGTGACAGGACAAGAGGTAATGGTTTAAAACAAGAAGAGGGTAGATTTGGGCTAGATATAAGGAAGAAATTTTTTACAATGAGGATGGTGGGACACTGGACAGGTTGCCCATAGAAGCTGTGGATGCTCCATTCCTGGAAGTGTTCAAGGCCAGGATGGATGGGGCTTTGAGCCCCCTCCCTGGTCTAGTGGGAGATGTCCCTGACCACAGCAGAAGGATTGGACCAGATCCTCTTTAAAGGTCCCTTTCAACTCAAACCATTCTGATCCTACACAACAGCAAAAAACCCAACAGAGTCAATAGCAAAGAAGCCAAACATTTGTTTGAAACATCTCTCAAGTTTTATCCTGACCATAATGAAAGAGGCTGTAAGACAGTCAACCTACAAAACAATGCGATGAGAAATAAGAACGCAACCAATCAACTTCTCCCATAGCAAATTTTTGTAAGTTACCTGAGAGGTTCTTTAGCTTATAACTTACATGATTTATTTATTGAAAACATGAATTTGGTAATATATTTTAAAATGTTATTGTGTGAATCTGGAACATGTCCTGACACTGTTTCCCTGAAGTTTATAAAAATCGAACAAATTATACTGTAAAGCATTTCTACAGAAACAAAGTCTAAAACTAATGAATTTTTCAAACTTCAGTAACTGAAGCCTCAGTGTAACCTGATTAGGTACCTACACAGTGTTTTACAGAAATGGAAAAAGAAATTAGAAATAGGCTTCTGCTCTCTCTAAGAATGGTACTAGCACTTCTGGCAAAGGAGGATCACAGTTATTTAAAACCAAAACAAAACCCAAACAAACCTAAAAAAAACCCAAAACAAAACACCAATTCTTTTAAGTTTCTAGCAAAACTACTAATTTACAGAATGTCCTTAATTAAGCCTGTTAGAGAAAGTACAGAATTCTGATTGCCAGAGAGTGGGTTTTCACATGTGTAGATATTTATCTGTACAGACTTCTGAAATTTCTTATTGTCATCTGCATCAGATATCTAGATTTACTTAACTCTTATCTTTCTCTTTACATCCACATATAGAACTGTACCTAGGATCAATTTAATGGAAAGGCTATTTATGCTAACTCTAGTTTTACCCAGGACATGTAAAGGGACTTCTTTTTTTAAAAGAAGAGCTCCAGCAATCAGTCTTCAATAGCTTAGTTAGTTAGAGATCCATTGTGACCCCTGAAAAACTTCATCAACACCCCAGAACAGTATGCGATCAACAGCAAACTGCATAGGAAGAACACAAACCAATTTAAGGATTATGACATACCATCAGCCAGAGAACAAAGATACAGTAAATAAAAAAATAACAACTTTCCAGTAAATAACACACAGTTATTTCTGCAGTGGAGGTCTGCAGGAACAACCGCCATCGGGACACCAACTACAAATTGTAACTTGCTGTGAAGGAGGCCCATCTACTGTGGCAACGTACCAACATGACCAAATCTCAAATGACTGCGTGCCACACAATAAAACTTGGAAGCAATCATTCATACTAACGGAACACATCAACTTGTTACCTCTAGGGACATATTTATTTTTTAAGTCCATCACTGAAGTGCTATTCTGATCACCGTTGCCTATTTAAAGCATGCCAATTCACACTTCCGCATGCTCGGCTTGAGTTACTCACAAGAGACTCAGTGTCCGGTCATTACCTGAAACTCAAACATTTGTACCAACTCACAGTCCCCCTCACCCACAGTGACAACGACTGTGCAAAACACTAAAACACTAGGATAGGTCAATGACTCATTTCCTTGGGGGAATTCTTCCCGTGTGACAACTCAACCCTACCTATTTTCCAAGCACCCTTCCTCCAGGACCAAGTACTTTTTTCAAGCGTATCTAACTCTAATTAAGCAACGTCCTGCTCTGGACTAGCTGGAAAAAAGGTACATTTTTCTCTAAGTTAACCAGAATTGCTTAGTTAAAATAGAAAAGAAAACATAATAGAGTAGAATACTTCTCTTATTTAAAATACAGATAAATTCTGTTCAAAAACTTCAGGATGAAACTTGGAATGTGAATGGATATGCATAATTTTGTCCTCTTAAAATGGTTTCCATTTTACAGAACCAGGCTGCGCACTGTCATCACACCTGGAATAATGTCAACACCCCCACGTGAGAGGCTGTAGGGCAGCATGGAGGTTTCAGCCACATTTTTCCCCATTTAGATGAAGATGCAAAGCCAAAACAGTGCGTGAGCGGAAAATGTTCTATTCACAATTGTAGTTTTGATGCTTGCTCCCGTCCAGGCATGACTCCAAGGAAATCACATCTTAGCTCTTGGAAGACATGTCCATCATCTTGCCCAACATCTTAATCATACTTGTCACAAGCAAGGCCAGCCATCATTTGACATGAGTATTCTTGTACTTTATTGATACTCATCTATGTACAGACAGCCGTTAAAATAACCCAAATATACCAAGGAGTTTTTCCACTAGTATCTCAGGGCGCACCTCACTTTGGAGTCCATAATGAAATGATTTTCTAAAAGCTGATCAAGACAACTGGTCTAATGATATTTAGATTGGTTCCATTTCCTCACAAAAAACGGATGAAGGAAGGCAGAGAGCGAGACAGAGGAAGACAGAGACTCTGTCCACTGAAGACAGAGAGAATTAGCTAAAATCCTGAATGCTATATTTACTAAGTGAAATACTGCATTGATATAAGAACACCCAGTCCTTCCCTCTTACTTGGCATTTGGCAACATCAAAACCTTCCATCCACCTGTAATTAGTACATTTTCCACTCTACAGAAATGGTAAAAAAACATACTATCTCTACAAATGTTAATGAAACTGTAGTCCCTAGCTATGATGAATAAATTTATTTGTTCTTGTAATCAACATAGAATACAGGCACCTTACTAGTTTCGCATAAATTCCTTCTGATTAACTTTTTAAAGGCTTTTACAGGGTCTTGCTACTCGTAGATTTGCATTTTTTTATCACTGCTCGGAACTGGAAATCAGCTTTCTTCCTATTGAGTTAGTAAATGATAACTGATTAAAATTTAACGTGAACGTTTATCACATGTTTGTTCAAGTAGGCAGGGGACCTCCTCTTTCAGTTTCTCAGAAAGGAATCAGGCTACAATAATCCTCCTCTAACACATTTCTCTGGCTCCACATGCTTCCTCTTTGCCATTTATTCCTAAAAGATTGTTAGCACACAGTCCATATTGAAAAAACCTAACTTTTTTATTAATTAAATGACCAAGAACTATGCTGTGACTAAACTCCCTTATGCTGTAAGTAAAACTACCATTGCTCCCCTTTCTGAATCCACTAGAAACATGTGTAAGTCAGTAAAGAAAGCACTGAATAAGAGGTGGGTTGGGGCTACTGTGAAATTAGGTTATGAAGAACCTTAATGAACCGATTATAGAATCGTTCCATTAAAAGTAAGGTCTCTTGTGTAGTGCACACAGCTTTACATTTTGCTCACAAAATCTGAAGATGACACTCCTACTAGAAATATCACTGATGGTATACATACATTAGCTTATGCTAAAATAAAAACACACATTATTTGGTTGGTTTTTTATTATATTTCATGTCTTAGATACTGCCCAACTTTCAATGATACTGACGACCCTGTCACTTGTAAAGCTGTGTGGTCTCTATGATGTCTGACGATGTCGCCACCAGTCTATAAAATTTTATTCCCATGACATAGGTAATTAACGGCTAGAAAATCCAGTGAAGGCAATTAAAGGGTGGATTTTATGTATGTGAACATTCATACAAAAGTTCCAATGTTATCAAAGAATCAGAAAATTATTAATCATGCAACTACAGAATTGCAATACGACTTCTTGGTTGGGGAAAATAGGAAAGATCTGCCTTTTTTTCTCCTAATTTTCTTGGCCCACAGTTCATTAATTCCTTATTTCAATGGCCCAACATTAAAAAACAAACAAACATAAAAAGCATCTAATTTACATTTCTGTATATACTATGGATACTACACTTTTATTTTAAGAAATTTGGGATACATCAGAAAGTTTATCCTTACAAACAGTAGTAGGTTGTAATTTAAAACAGTATTATAGGCTTGAGAGAAAGCTTTTATGTTAGAATGAGAAGGAAATGGACAGCAAGGTTGTTTCAGTGGATGGCATGAAAAGGAAATTTACAATATATAAAATGTCACGTTCCTATTAATAAAACATCATATTATTCCAGAAGAATCTATTTCCACACATGTCTGAATCTTTACTTTTAACCACTGTCAACTTAGAAAATAACTAGGCCAGTTAGTATTCCTCATGTTTGACAGCCAGGTTCATTTATTTATTTCTAATTGTCTCTAGTAGAATGACATAGTAATGAATCACGTACACAGTAAAGAAAAAAACTGTTTAATAATTCAGCTTGTTATGTTACCATCATGCTACCAGTTACTGATGGGAAATATTATCTAAATTAAGTGAGGATACCAAGACAGGGTTTTTCAGCAATATGCTGTATTTATTTCTGAAGTTTCTTCTTCTAAGTCACTTTCTGAGAGCACCTAGACACAAGAGACAGGCATTACATTTAAAACCAGGGCATTTTTTTAGTATTCTACTTGTCCAAAATGCATCCTGGAAATGGAACAGTTCCAGGACAGACAGAAGACAAAAATGCCATTATTTTTGGTGCACTTTGTACAGATTAGATTGGAAAATCTTGTATATAAGTGATGCAGAGTAGTCAGAGACAGTCAATGTACTGAGCAGGAATATACTTTTGAGAATTTTAAGAATTAAGGTTTTCTGAGGACTCAGCAGAGACTAACACCAAAAACCCTGCTTATCTTTCTATGACTTTTTTAATTCACTATAGCCAGTCAGACTGCAAAGCCATTCAATTTTAACTAGACATTTATAGTATAGTATAGGTTTATATAACTTCTGATTTCTGGAATCAAGAAAGAAAATCCTTTCTTCCTTATCATAATTCCCTGAGCACATTTTAGATCTATACTACTAAAAATGATTTCACTCACACACACATGTTTAATTACAACCCTCCTTTTTTCATTATTGGAAGTGGTTGAGTCTCATTCTAAAGTCAAGATATATTATGCAGGATTAAAGAACAATCCACTCAATTAGTTTTGTTCTTTAACCCTTTCACAATGCTTAGTTTAAGGCCACTTGCCATACAGTGCTGACTTGGCTAGAAAAAAACATTGCCAGAAGTGAAGAATAAACATTGCATATGCAACTCAGCCTACAGTAAAAATAAGTAAAAAAAAAAAATCAAAACCAAGCCAAACATCACAAGATAATCAAACACATATCACATTTCTTACTGCTATGTGATGGAAAGCTTCTTATAGAAGAGCTTACTTTTGATAGATATGTACTCAAATACTTACATCTATAGCAGCCTTGCAAGCACAGATATCGCACTTTAGCATGTGAGGCATTTTGTGTGTATTCTGAGAAAAACCTTTGCCATCACAAACCAGCTTAAGCCACCCTTAGTTTTCATACCCTTGTTACAAGAGCAGCTGAAAATCAAAGCCACACCCAAATTGGTTTTGCTGATGCATCCTGAAGTAAATGACTCAGGATTTCTCCATTAGAGACTTCCCACCAGGAGCGTTCTTTACTATGATAAAATCTACTAACTAGTTAACCTCTACTCTGGTTTCCACCCATAGCTTATGGGGTAGATTAATCTTAAAAGCAATACTTAACGCCATCGCACAAAATAAGACTTTTAAAGATCTTTTCTTTAATATGGGTATGTTTTTCCAAAGCTGAGGCTTCCAGTAAGCCAAAAACACTGCGGGAGCTTAAACCATCTCTGATGTAACTGCAAGTGATGAATTATTAGTTTATAAAAGAATAGTAAACATTCCTACCGTAGTGACAGCAAAGGCTAAGATATGCCGAACAGGTGGCTAAACTCAGATCAAAGTAAACAGCATTGAAATCTCCCCCCAGCCTCTTTCAAAACACAGAGGTGAAGAAGTTGAGGCAGCACTCACAGACAAGGCGATCTTTGTCTCCTGGAAGAGGGCATTCCATTTTTCTCTTCGGTACTGCTCCCAGGCACCTGAGAGAATCTCGCCCGCCTCCCCGTTTCTTTCCGCTTGTCCCTCCAGGATGACCCGAGCCGAGGATGAGGAGCAGCTGTCAGTGTAATTGCACCTGTGCCCCCACACAGGAGCATTTTCCTGACGGCATCAGCGGATGCAGTTTGAAACTTCCCAGGACTGTGATGTTTCTCCTGACTAATGTGGCTTTCTAACGGGGTGGGGGGGGAAGGTTGAGGGGGGGCGAAGAGGGAGATGAGGACGGCAGATTGCTAAAGGCTTTTAAAAAGATCCTGCTTGAAAGAATTACTGCACATCGATCTTATACACAGCCATTAACGAGACTTTCCAAGCAACAGTATTTAAAAGCCTTGGTCATATTCTCCTGGCTGGTAACCACCTCCTCCTGTGCTCCCACTGACAAAGAGCCAGGCGCTGACAGGGCTAATATTAGACAATGACTTCAAGGCAGTGAAAGAGTCACTTAAATTTCCTATTCTGCTTTCAGCCCCATAGGAGCACAGACCTTGGTTTCTCCACTGCTACTGCATCATCTCATTTAGAAGCAGGCTCCGAGAACTACTTCAAAGCCATTAATTTATTACTGTTCCCGGATATTTACTGATGCACTACATACACCTAATTCTGCACGCACCCACGTGGCCTGAAGAGTTAGAAGAGTTTTATAGCCCGTATTGTAGTTCCCTATCACTGGATCTGTGACACGGAAAAGCTCTTTCCTTTGCATTTTCAGTAGGTGGCTGCACATCTCTGCTATCGTGGAAAAGTCTTAGAAAGAAATACTACATGCTAGACAAAGCCCTGAAGCTTATTGGGAGCTCTGGATTATTTACCTGTCCAAAAGAGGGCCTGCGAATACAGGTGAAAAGCTGAGCAGATTTCTGCCTTTCTGACAAAGGCAGAGATTAAAAACACCTCAAAAACTGGAGGTAAAAGTCGTCAATGTTACCTTCAGGCAGACTCTGTACCTGGGTGGGAAGCCACTGACCAAGCAGGTCTCTGGACTAGGCTGATACGGGAAAACCAGTGCGTTTTATACCAGTTACTAACAACTCACAGATTTTACTCTTCACTTACATT
The DNA here is from genome assembly GCA_013400555.1 of Jacana jacana. Lineage (NCBI taxonomy): Eukaryota > Metazoa > Chordata > Aves > Charadriiformes > Jacanidae > Jacana > Jacana jacana. The sequence goes on along the minus strand of VZTM01041609.1, from coordinate 106,323 downwards.
CAAACCTAAATTGATGAAATTAATGCATCCGACTGATAAACCACTGGAATATTTCTGAAACATTTTGGAAACCTCTTTAAAACGCTAGCTCCAAAGAATTACCTTGTTTATCCATTATAAGTCATGTTAATTCTGACTTCTAATGACAACACACCATAAGCAAACATCTTTACTGAAGTAAAGCATCCAGGAATCAAGACAGTCACATTGTAAAGACCAAAATTACAGTGAGTAATTTTCTTTTTATTCAAGTGTCTAAGGAAGTTGATTCATGACCTGAAGATATAAGAGCAGTACTGGAGTATTAACCCTCCCATAAATAAGATCCCAGAATACTTAATGGAGAAGAGAATGAAAATATTTTTGGACCAAAAGACCTCAAAATTTACTATGAATCATCTTGTACTTTTGTCTTCAAATTTTCTATTAAAAGTACTATGGGTTCACAGACATAGTGCCCATGTAAGACTTTTCAGTATATGTTCAGGTATGACATTAGTGTTATCCAAAGCCACCTGATGAGTTTACTTGGCCACCACAATAACCAGACTGTTCTTCATGCAGTTTTAAGCTTGCAGTTTCTTTTGTTTTCTTCTCTGGTATCACCTGCCTCCCAGTCGCGTGATGAGCAGGAGCACAGCCTGTCCTCTCCTTCCTCTTCGCGGACGGCTGAGAAGCAAGCGATCTGAAATAGTCCATTCGTCACCAGCCCAGGTGCATCTATAGTACGCTGCAATTTGCAGCAGAGAGATCTCCCCAGGCTGCAGTTACACGGTCAATTTAATCTGCCATTACCAATGGGCGCAGATGAAAGCCGCAGTACCATTTTAGAACGCTAAGGGTAATATTTATACAGCCAAATGGTGAGACGGAACAAGGAACCCATCTGATTGCAAAAAAAAAATAATAATAAAAAAATCCATCTGGTTTTTTCTTTCTTAGCAAGGTTAGTTTACAGTCAGACCAGTCTTCTGAGCCAGCTTACAGCACCACGCACAAATCCTGGTGCCAGCGTAAGTAAGAGGATGGGAATAAGGAGGAAAAGGGGAGTGAAGCCCAAACACCTCTTCTGGCAACAACCCATACTTCAGGCAAAACAAAGCAGTCTTAGAACCAGCTCACCAGAATGACAAGTGAACTGTGCTTTTAACAAAACTGTGTATATTAAACTGTCTTTATTTCATGCATATGTATAAAACTAGAGCACTACATCTTTAGTCCACCCAATATTTGGTGAGAAAAATCCTGTCGCAAGAGCATTACTGATGGTACCACTGAAGTTGTGTGAATGTGCTTTTTTGACTTTCTTCTCTTTCCTAAGGTCTAACATTTGTGACATTATCTTTTAGACTAGAACATTTACAAGCCTGAAGCTTGACAAAAATCACATAATTTTGCAAGTCCTAAAGTCCAGGATTTTGAATGAACGTGACTTAAAATTTTCATCACAACAAAATGTTTCTGAGGTCAGGTTTCCTGCGGTTTTCATTTGGTTTTGTTTCAATTCTGAACAAAATAATTCCAGAGCAATTCCATGGTGGAGAAAGCATTTGTGAAAACAAACATCACTGGCTATTTTGATAAAAGCTAAGTTTGGTTTAGAAGGGTTCAGATGAGGATTTGAACATCTCAATTTAGCGATGTACCAGTATTCCAAGCAAAGAAGTACCATATTTTAGACATGTTTTACTATCGTAGGCATGCAGATAACACATCAGCTAAAGGTTGTTCTGAACATAGAGGGAATGACTGCCAGCTGCAGCAGGGTAGGGTTAGGCTGGACATTAGGAAAGAATTCTTCACAGAAAAGAGTGGTCAGGCACTGGAATGGGCTGCCCAGGGAGGTGGTGGAGTCGCCATCCCTGACTGTGTTTAAGAGTAGATTAGATGTGGTGTTGAGGGATATGGTGTAGGGGAGAACTTGTAGAGTAGGGCTGATGGTTGGACTCCATGATCCCAGGGGTCTCTTCCAACCTAAATGATTCTATGATTCTATGATTATGCTGGGAAAAAGTGGTGCTTCTTGCTGTAACCTCTCTTAAACCTTGCAGAAATATGTATATGAGAATATTATAAGTAGGCATCTTCCATACCCCTCTGTACCCAGCAGCATCTTGGCTTGTTGCCTAAATATGCAGCGAGAGTTGTTTCTGAACCTGACATTTCAGTATGTTATGATGTTGCATAATATTTCCCGAGCACTTTTGTCACTTGTTGCTCCTAAATGGACTCCACAATTCCTATCTCCTCCACACACAGGCCAGACCCAGCGCCATGTAATTGCCAGCTCTGCTGAGCCCTGGTGCTTCCTTTGTCTCTTGGGATGGCACACTGCTTGTAAAGCACTTCTCCACTGGTTTCAGGACTCATTTTTCACATTAGCTTCTTCTACTACAGCATGAAGACAAAGGGCACAGACCATGTCTCTCCAAACTCTGGAAAAGTAATTCCATTTCTGTGCATATTTTCCCCCAGTGATGGAAAGATGGCTGCCAAAGAAAGTCTTCTTCTGTTCATTTGGTAGTATTCTCCTATTTGCACAAAATAAAATTTGAAGTTGTGAAAGATCACATATATATAATTTATATTGTATTTTTCAGCCTGAGATTTCTAATGGGACAAACAATAAAACCCAAATTTAAGTCTGGAGTCCTGACACAAGAAGACCTTCTGGGATTAGGTTCCAACAACCATCTTGATGAACCTGAAGGAAGGAGCATCTCCGCTATGAGGAAAGGCTGAGAGAGCTTGGACTGTTCGGCCTACACAGAAGGCTGAGGGAATCTCCTCAGTGTATGTTAGTATCTGAAGAGAGGGTGCAAGGAAGAAGGAGCCAGGGTCTTACCAGTGCTGCCCACTGACAGGACCAGAGGCAATGGGCACAAACAGAAAAACTGGAGGTTCCCTCTGAACATCAGGAAACACATTTTCTCTGAGAGGGTGAATGAGAACTGGCACAGGTTGCCCAGGGAATCTGTGGAGTCCCCATCCTTGAAGATTCAAAAGCTGTCCGAACGTAGTCCTGGGCAACCAGCTGTAGGTGGTCCTGCTTGAGCAGGGGGGTTGGACCACATTGCCTCCAGTGGTCCCTTCCAATCCCAAACTTTCTGTGATACTGTGAGCATAGCTTTATTATCTTTCAAAATGTAAAAACCAAATCTGCACCAGCTCATCAAAATATAGGACAAATTACTTAGCTGGAAGCAGAAATTGAGAGCTGAAAATGCACTTAAAGAGCAGAGTTTGGATCATTTTCAGTGTTCTGAAAGAATGGGCACAGAAGATGAGATACAGCAGAAAGAACTTTTAATAAATTTATACACTTGAAAGTGGCAAAAGCAAACATAGTGCCTATATTTACAAGGAGAAAAAAGCAATCAGGAATATGTCAAGCCTATGAGTTTGATCAAAAGCCATCATGCTCCTGAGAATAAATATTTTTTTCTTGCAAAATTCAAAGACAAAGAAGAAAACAGATGATCATCAAAGAAGATGCCACATGGGTTCACCAGAGGCGCCAGAGTCATGCAAACTCACTCAACATCTTTCTTTGACAAGACAGCTAATTTTTCTAGATAAAGGAAATGCAGGAAGCTTATATGGACTTTTTACGTGTGTATGGGATATGGACTTCTGACATAGTGTCATATCAGTTAAGACAAAAAAAAAAGGGAAAGGAAGCAAACATCTTGGGGATCAGGCCTAGTCAGCATGGGTTTATGAAAGGCAAGTCCTGCCTGACGAACCTGATCTCCTTCTATGATAAGATGACCCGATTGTTGGATGGGGGGAAGACAGTGNGCCACATGGGTTCACCAGAGGCGCCAGAGTCATGCAAACTCACTCAACATCTTTCTTTGACAAGACAGCTAATTTTTCTAGATAAAGGAAATGCAGGAAGCTTATATGGACTTTTTACGTGTGTATGGGATATGGACTTCTGACATAGTGTCATATCAGTTAAGACAAAAAAAAAAGGGAAAGGAAGCAAACATCTAGATGACAGAGATAACAGTGGGTTATGCTAAATGAAAAGGTATCAGATCAAAAGGAAGTTACTAATGGAGTTCCTAAAGAATAGGTCTTTGGTCCAAGCTTTTGAATTTTCCTTAATCAACTTTACAGCAAAAATGAAATTTCCTAATAACACCAAGTAACAACATATATGCAGAAAACAACTGCATACAGAGGGACTAATAAAAGAAACCCTCTCCAATAATGTGGAAGCTGTTAATAAAAATAAGGACAGACATGAGTGGTTACTCTGTCACATCACAACTGAGTCAAACAGTATGAAGACATGAAAAAGTCGTTTGCAGGTCTAGGAAGCAAGAAACAAAGCATTGCTAGCAGAAGCAATTGAAAGTAGTTGCACAAGACCCCAGCAAGAACACTGAGTGCCATGCTGCAAGCTCAGGTGATGAACTCAAGATGAACTCAGACTGAAGCAGATGTAAAAAAAAATAGCAAAAACAAACCCAAACCAACATCAAAAAATCCGAACCAAACCCAAAGAATAGGAAAATCTGACTTGTAAAAAGAAGCTGAGATATACTGTATTAACTAGTTTAGCAAAATCTTAGCCAGGATGAGATTGCTTTCTATGAATATATTAAGAGAGGTAAATTCCAGAGAAAAACTCTATACACTAGTGGACAGTATTAGCAGAAGTGCAAGAAGCTATGAAGCAGCGGTGAATAAATTTTGAGTCAGATACTAGATGACAGTTATTAACTATCAAAGCAATGAAGTTCTGACAGTCCTCCCGCTGGAATAACAATGCAGAAATGTAGCCACTTTGAAGAATGATCTTCTTCAATATATACATTAAAGAAGAAAACAAGCAGATGGCATTGTCCAGACAAACAAAAATGCTAATGCAATTCCAGTTTCATAACAAAATACACAAACCTGCAATTTTACAGAGGACTCTGGGGTACATTGCTATTACTACTGCAGCACAGCCCATACGACACCAACCTCAGCGTTCTACTAGCCCAATTTGTAAAAAAACTCAAGTAAACATCAAATTTGCCATCTCATGATCTTCCTTAATAAAAAAAGACAGACATTAATAAAGAATGTCTTTTATTGTTCCTCCATTTCTTAGTACAATCTGCTCTACACTGCACCATTTTTTCATTTGACACACCACTGGCAGACAAGCCCATGCCAAGTTCATTGGGGGTTACCTCTATGTTTCTTGGATTCTGTGCCCTTCCCTCAATATGTGCAGCATTTTAATTACAACTGGTTGTAACAAATTCAAGAACTGAAGTGCTAAGGACCATGCAGTCAGTGAATGAAAGTCGCCGGCTGCTGTATGAACTCATTTATAAACCAGAGAGAGTGTGGCAGCACTTACTGGATGAGTAAAATGACCATCATCCATTCTTATTCAATTACAATGATCTGCAATGGCTGTTGAAGCTCTGGATGGAAAATACTGCTTACCCAAGGCAGTGATGCCATGTTTGTGCTTCCCTTCCTTCAGAGGTACGATAACATAAAAGATAGTTTGATAGTGAGAAAAACGATCGGACCTTGGAAGCTCATACATAGCTATCAGTGGGTCATCATCTGTTTGATGCTGTGAAATTTGTGATGCTGACAGCTTCCACTGATGTGTTCAGGGCCTGCTGGAGAGAGCCATGACCTGAAAAAATCTGCAAAAAATACCACTGGGTGTAATTGTGATGTGGAATGGGTGAAGCCCACACCATTTGCTCTTCTTCCCTCCCCTACCCATTCTGTTGGGTAAGAAACACAAAGGGTCACTTCTTTTCCAATTATGCATTTGTTAGCACACCTCTGCTGCTTGTAGTACTGACTGATACCTTGTTCACAAGGGCTCCAAAAGCACAGAGAAAACAGGTGCTCACAGTCACCTAGATCCCTATGCTGAAGGCAACAGTCGCTGCTGAAGAACAAGGGAAGTGGCTTATTGAGGTGTACAACAACAACAACAACAAAAAGCAGTTGCAGTTGCTTACCAGAAACCACAGAAAAAAAATACGGGGGGAGTTTGGGGGCCAAGAAAAAGTTAAACCAGTAAAATGAAAAAAACAAGTATGATGTAGCATTAACTACTCACTTTCCAGCTCCTTGCTAATTCCTACCTCTGGCTCATCTGCGTGGAGTGTGTTCAGAATTCTCTGCAGAGCCTTCATTTTACAACAGTATGAACCCCGCTGAGCACTTCTGAAAATAATTTTTTGCAGGTACTTCAAGATACCTGTTGTTACCAACGGTTATCTCCCCCACCTCTGCACCCCAGCAAATCAACCAAAGAAAAAAAATTCTGTATTTTTCCTACTGCTGCTCATCTGATGTTCTAGTTACACCCTCAAGATATGAAAGATATGGTACCATGGGGGATTGGACTGGATGATCTTTCAAGGTCCCTTCCAACCCCTGAGATTCTGTGATTCTATGTCACTCAGTATATCTCTAGGCGTGTATATACACCCAGACTTGATACAGTGATATATCAGAGCCTTCACTAATGATGGGAATCCATTCCCAAAAGGCAAAGAAAAGTGAAGTGCATATGCACATGCAGGGAGATCTTTTACTGCTTATACAGCAGAACTTTTTCAATCAAAATGGTAACTGTTCCATGATCTGGAGAACTGTGCAACTGTAAACTGTGTATCACTTTTACTGAAGAAGGAAATGCAAAGGGCAGGCTTTTTATCTGAGAAATAAATTCTCGCTATGAGTTTAGGTGATTAAAGGAAGTGATTTAACATAGCAGCAAAAGAAAGAATAGATTTCATTGTCAGGATTCAAAATTGCGTGTGGACAAACCCAAAACTTTGTGGTAAAGACCAAAGCCACGTTCAGGTAGTTCTTGCACAGCTGAGAAAAAGGCATTCCTTACCTAAGGAGCCGTTCGCATCCTGGGAAAACCAGACGCCTTATTACTATTATAATAATGAATCAATTTAAAAGACAGTATTTCTCTATAACCCCTCTCTCCATCCACCTGCAAAAACCCATACACCCTCCAGGAAGAGGCGACTGCATTCACCTGCTGCAAGCCAGTCGGATTTTAGCCCTGACCTGCAGCAGCAGCAAGATGTGTTTAACTACTGTTTCCAACAAGGCCGGGGAGCTACTGCAGGCCCACCGCCTGACAAGACAGGCAACACGTTTCTCAAGGCTTTATGCGAATCCTGGAAATAATACGAACGCTGGAGAGGTCGGGTACTTCCAACTCTCACCGTACCCGTGAGTGCCAGCTGAAACGCACCTTTTATGCGAATCACACCGATTTAGCAGCGGGATTTCTGAGCTGCACCGCGGGTTCGCTCTCTTTGCCCCCCCCCAGCTCCCGCCGCTCGGCCGGTTGCGAAGCCTCCCGCACGCACCCGGCCCGCACCGACACCCCGGCCGGCCCTTCACCCCCCAACGCAGCCCCTCGCAGGGCCCACACGGGCCTCCCGATATCTCGCA
>VZTM01041609.1:29028-98222 GCA_013400555.1 Jacana jacana | reverse complement strand
ACAGGAGCCGGAGCCGCCGCCGCCGCACTCCTCCCGGCAGCACGGGGGGATTGCGCCCCGCTGTCCCCTCCGCACCGTCCCGCTGCGTCCCGTCCCCCCTCACCTCGCCCCGGGGGGAGCAAGCGGAGAGGAAGAGTGTAGTCCTTCCCCGGCATCCGCTACCGGCGCTCCGCTCCCCCTCGGGCGGTGCGGGCGCGTCCTGCCTCCCGGCGTGTCCAACGGGGGAGGCTTCGCACCCGGTGGCGGAGCGGGTCGCTTGGCGTGGGGCAGAGCTGGCGGTGGGTAAAACCTGCCGAGGGTGTCCTGCTGGGGAACCATCACCGGGGGCCGGGTTATCGCCCCGTCTGACTTTATGGGGCTGCGAAACTCTGTTAGCGATCAAGCTCCGGCTCTGCTCGGAGGCTGTACCGGCCCCGATCCAGCCGTGCGAGCCCGAGCCCGGGCGCCGGGAAGTGGTCACCTCTGGTGTTTCCAGCTGCAGGTTTGGACTGACTCACTTCAGCCCTCTCCTTACCTTTCCTTCCTCCTGTTCTTTGACCGCTGCCAAGCTTTGGGCGAAAAAAAACTGCAAGGCAAATTCTTGGGTTAAAACAAGAGCTCCCCGTGTTTAAGGGTGTCGCTGGTATTTTTGTGTTTGTTTGGCCTCACGGTGGTGTGCTGTTAGTACTTTTGTTCACCCATCTGTTAGGTCAGTAGATTCCTTTCTTAGTCGCTGGAAGAGGTTTTCTGCATTGAAAAGATGTCATGTGTAAGTTATGATGTAATGGGTGGAAATGCAACTAATTACATTGTAAACCTGAAGCAGCGAAGGGCTTCCTGTAAGGGGGGGAGGCTGTTCCAAAGGGAAAGCAATATACAGGCACCAGGCAGGAACATCAACCTAATTCTCAATGTTTTCTTCTCAAATATATCAAATTGTTATCAAGTCCAACATTAACTAAGTTATCTGGACTCTCTCAGTTTATCAGAACTTACTGGGAAATAAAAAGTTATCTAATACATCTTTCTGCTCTGTTTAAAGTATTTCCACTTTTAATATATATGATAGAACTGATTTTGTTTCCATCTGGAAGAACACATAATAAAGCAGGATATAATCTCTTTGTAACAGCTGTGTTGCATGTTTACCTTGTTTAATAGTGCCCGTGGTTGTACAATTCACCCTTGCTCTTTTAAGAGTTAAACAGCTGTGCAAATAAAAGATATGTGTTTAGGGGGTGCTCAAGAGCTAAGAGCTGGGCTGCTTAAAGAAAATTCGATATGGTAGTAAGTTTCTTAAAGTTGGATAGGTTTTCAGCACTAAACAGTGGTTTCAGGACTGCTAGAGATGAGGTTGCGTGACTGAGTCTGTCGGTTTAGTTGTGACGGTGTTGCCACTAAGAAGGCAAAAGAGAAAGGTATGCTGAGAAATATCAGTAAGAAGAAAGTGGGACTGTTTCATGGAAAACGTGAATTTTCGCAAGGGATTTGAAGAGGAAGGTGTAGAGAGAGCCCAGGAAGGGGGAAGCTGAGGGATATGTGAATGCTGTTGAAGAGGGGATAAAAAAAAATACATGGGGAACAGGTGAAACAGGATCAGAGATTCACAGTCCCACTGACAGTGTCATGACAGCTTTTGACATTTCAGTTAAGTAGCTTACATGCAGGGTATGAAGAGACTGGGGACTGCCAGAAGACAGTTCTGAGGGTTTAACATCTGTCTCTTTGTATTGCTGCAGAATTTAGCTCCTGAAATATATAGACATGCTTTATATTTATAAGGCTATTGCTCAAATAAAACCTTATGAACTCCCGTATTTTAATTTCATTCTGTGATCTATAGAATCTATTTCCTACATTAAAATTAGCTGAAAGAGCTGATTGTGATTTCAGTTCTTATTCTGGTTTGTACTGTGTTAGCCAGCTTTCTGACAACTGATTGGCAATATAGCATTTCAGTAAAAATGTTACCTTGTGTGAAGGCCTCAGATGGAATTTGAAATGCCTAGAAATCCTTCTGCTCTTCCTTTCGTTTAACTAGAAGGTCTTGAGTGTCATACTACAAGATGACATGAGAATCTTCAGAATAAAGCAGCCTGGTTCAGCATCATCAGTATTGATTGAATATTTTTGGAGTAGGAGTTGCAGATAGAGATGAGTGACATCAGCTTGATATGCAGGACTCTGAAAGAGACACTGTGATGGGGAGAGAAATACCAAACATAGCTTCTGCCCATGGACAGAAGTTGCAATAGGTCCAACAGTGATAACCCAGACCTAACTCCAGTCCAGCTTGCCTTCTGCCTTTCTAAACAGTGCAGTGCACTTTCAGTTTGTAGCAACAAATCTTTTCTAGTTCCACTACAGAATTGTTTCATTTAGGTCTCAGTCCAGAGCTGGATGTAATGCAGAGATGGGTGAAGCAGTTCTTTCATAGCTATTGCTTTCGTGTATGAAGATGTATAGGTACATCTGGACTTGTTAGAACTTAGAGGGTTTATTTAAAATACTTCTAGATAACTTGAAAATTATTGTAATGATCGATCTGTACATTGGCTTCAACCTTTGTTTGTAGCTATTTTCTCATTGCTTTCTTGTGTACTGCCTTTTTTTTATATATGATGCTGATGAATGTGCATTTACTCATTTTCTGCCAGGAGCTATTCTGCTGTCTTCAAGTATGTGCTTTGCCTTTAAAAGGGAAAAACAAAAGCTCAGAGTTATGAGTTTGACATTTATTATTTCTTGCTGAAGAAACAGTCCTTATATGTGAATCTATATAGCTTATTTAATGTGGGCAGAATGTACAGTTTAGACTTGAAATCTGATTTGACAACAGCAATGAGAAATATGTGGTGTGTTTTAATGTCAAAAATGTAATTCAACAGGGGGAAAAAGAACGTAGCAGGAACAGAATAAACAAAATCAAGATGACTTTTCCAATCAAACTTCATTGCTTTCAAGGACTGAAAAAATGAGGCCTACAGGGTTTGATGTCCCTTTAACCCTCTAATATGTCAAGTCAAGTTAGAGTTACTCGGCTCTATCTCTGCATGTGATCTTAAAAGGTTGTTTATTCATCTCTTGTCCTTACTCTGAAGTTATCCCCAACTTTCCTGTTTTATTTCAACCAGTCATGCAATAACCTGAGATTTTTAAATTAATGTTTTCCTTTTGCAGTTTATTTAGGAAGTTTTCTAAAACCATAGTGGCTTGGAAACGATCATTTTCCCCTTGTATTTTAAAAACTACACATGCTATCTTCCAGGATGTTATGACTCATTCCTTTTTTTGGGTGTTTTTTTTTTTTTTTTTTTGAGTATTGTGACACCTGAGAGGATCAGAGCCTCTGCATAATGAGAAAATAAATACAAGTTTGCAGGAAATAAATTCATGATCTCGGGGTACTTTTTTTGAGCTGTTTACCCAAAGATGCTTTCTTTCTGTAACTGATGAAAATCCTTGTTGTGAGTCACTAAAACTTAAGTTGCTGGAGAATTGAAGTTTTAAAATGCTTTATCTGTTTCTCTATACAGTGTATCAACGACCATCACAATAATTTCTGACTGTAGTCCAAACATATAGCAATAATTATCTCTCTCCCTACACGTTTTTTAGAAAAGCTGCATTGGCTGTTTTGTTTTGTGTCTGTGCCAAAAGTAGTCCCAGGAACAGTAAATTAGCTGTTGGAGCAAATTCTTCCTTCACGGATGAAAGAGCAGCACGTCAGTCCCTTAGATACCTTCTGGGCATCGTATCATCTTCATATGTAGCCTACAGATGTGATTTCTTAACTCTGAGGATACAGTATACATATGTAAACAAGGTGCCATGAGAAAGCCAATATGTATATTTACAGTAGGCCAGCTGGTAGGCAGTAACTCTTTCAAGCCCTTTACTTCTCTTTTCCTAGTGCCTGTGAAATAGCTGAAATAGTACGGGATGTAGTTTATTCCTTTCACCTAAGAAGTGAAATTTGTCTCGTATACTTTACAGTAAGATCAGCATACATATGTATGGTCAGCTACTGTAGAGTACCTGGTTTGTTCAGTTCACACCTTGGCTTACCTTATAGTAAATTGGCTGGGTACCCAAGCCTCAAGGGTAGGTCTAGCTGCTATCAAAATCTTATGTCACGCTGGTTATTTGTTTTACCACCTTACTACAGATTTGTGGTTCAATGAGGGTATTGCTTTAGGGTGGATTGCGGGGTGTCTGCATGGGCATGCGTCTTGGGTGACAAGAAGCCTGTCCTGTAGAGGACCCCAGACACTAGGAAAGGGGCCTCTGTTCACGTGGAGTGTTTCAAGAAAAGGCATATCAAGTTATGTCTGCATGACAGATGATGTTGCCAAACAGATGAGCTATTAGAATTTTACATTTTCTGGATAGTCTTTTAGTTTGGTTTGTAAAGGAGGATTGGGATGACCAATCATAGGTCACAAATTTGTTTTCCCTGCAGCCAGAACCTTTTGTCTGCTTTGCTGGAGCGAGTGCAAAGGCGGGCAACAAAACTGGTGAAAGGCCTGGAGAATAGGTCTTATGAGGAACAATTGAGGGAGCTGGGACTGTTTAGTTTGAGGAAGAGGAGGCTGAGGGGAGACCTCATCACTCTCTACAACTACCTGAAAGGGCATTGTAGGGAGGTTGGTGCTGGTCTCTTCTCACGGGCAATTAGCGATAGAACAAGAGGGAATGGCTGCAAGCTGCAGCAGGGTAGGGTTAGGCTGGACATTAGGAAAAAATTCTTCACAGAAAGAGTGGTCAGACATTGGAATGGGCTGCCCAGGGAGGTGGTGGAGTCACCATCCCTGACTGTGTTTAAAAGTAGATTGGATGTGGTGGTGGGGGATATGGTGTAGGGGAGAATTTGTAGAGTAGCGCAGATAGTTGGACTTGGTGATCCCAAGGGTCTCTTCCAACCTGAATGATTCTATGATTCCATGATTTCATGGGCAGATGTGAGTGTACATAACTTGTTCTTACTCTTCTGCTGCTCCCAAGTGTACAAGTTGTTAGCAGAATTTCAGAAGCATAGACATAAGCACAACCTGGGAAAATAATGTTCCTTTATCAACAATAGGGTTTATTGCAGAGGAGGTAGTGCTATTGGGTTTGGGTTTTTTACTGTGTTTTTGAGGGTTTTTTGCCTCAGTTCACTACTTCTTTCCCTCTGTTCTTTTGTCTAAATACTGGTTAAGCAAGATAGCAGGAGGTAAAAACTTGAGGAGATTTAAAGCTGTGTAATAATATTGCTTAAGGCTACTCACTCCGTCTTACTGGCTTTCCATGCTCATTCATGATGTTGCACAGGAGAAGATACATGAGTGTTTTTAAGTGAGGTCCTCAAACACCAACTCCTATCATCTGAAGAACAGAAATGGGCACTTTAAGGCCAAAACACTGAGAGTTCCAGTTGCTCCAGGGTATTCTCATCCTCTAAAACAGCGTAAAGGTTGGACAGGAACAAGTGCTCCTCGAGCAGTACTGAGTGTTGGTCGCAGTGGAGCTCAGCAGGATGAGACTGGGTGTTGCTTTTTCCTTGGCATGCTGGAGGAGATAATTCACTAGAGGGACAAATGTCTGTCCTCTGTGCTGTGACCTGAAGTAGCACAAGGAGCATATGCATTGGCTTGCGTAGGTGGTGCTAATAGTTATTTATTGGGAGAAAAACAATGCTCTATTCCACTTTTTGTTTGTTTGTTTTGTTTTTGGTTTGCTTATTAAGAGCATTGGCTGTGTTGATATTTTTAAGCACTGGCATTTTTCTTCAGCACTTATCACGGTGTTGGCTGCTCCTAGATGAGCAGCAGATTTCCTGTTGGTGATGGCAGCTTTGTTAGTAGCTTTATTTAAGGATTTCTTCATTTGCCTAGTCAAGCAAGTCAGAGGATATCTCTGCTTCTCTAACTCCTAACTGTTTAATTCATTTATGCAAATAAAACTTTGTGTTTCTGCTCCTACATTTGGGTTTATTAGTGGTAGTCCAGGATGCTAATTTGGATGTGGGGATCTTCTCTGAGAAATGGGGTGAAATCAGAGGGGGGAAAATCACAGTGATTTTCTAATCCTGTTGAATAAAGCAATCCAGAGAATCCAATGTCCAGTCCAAAATTCCCTCCTAAGTTTCTGCATGTCTCAGAAAGTGAGTTTGGGTTGACTGTAAGTGGTGGTGACTCCACCATAACCCCAGGTGTGATTTTCCTGTAGTTAATAATCCTTGGGGTTTAATGACAATTTTTAATCCTTCTTTCTAGTTTGAACTTGTCAAACTTCAGTGGTCAGCTATGGCACCTCATCCTGTGTCTCTTTTTCCTGATTTAAGAGGATCTTTTGTCAAAAGTATTTCACATATTCATGAGCATATATGCTATCACCATCTCACTTCTTAAGTTCTTGATTAAATTAAACAGGATGAGTTTCCTTGGGATTTGAGGCATGATTTCTAGACTTGGCATACTTCTGTAGTTATTTCTTGAATTCGTTTTAAGTTTTTATCTAAGAATACCAGAAGGTGACATAGCGTGTCACTAACAGTCTGGCAGGTGTTGTATACAGAAATATTTTCAGATCTCTTCATCTTATATTTATCTCCTTACAATTTGGAAGATTATTTGCCACTGTAGGTGCAGGCCAGCATGCCGCTCATATAAAATAACTGTCTACAATGATTTCCAAATTCTCTTCAGTTTCTACACTCCTAAGCACAAGCAACCATCTCAGTTCTTAGGTGAACAGCTCCACATGGCACCAGGAAAAAGCCCGTTGTCCAAACAGCTCACCACTCCAAGCATTTGTTGGGTAATGTTTCCTTGATTGTATTTATTGGTTTTCACCAAAGAAACTTGCTTTTGCTTGTCATTTAACAAAAAGTCATTTTCATATGACTTACAGTCATTGCTTAAACCTTTTATATATAAACAGTTGCCCCCTACTTAGTTTTCTTTCTTTTCAAGGTGGGAAATAGTCTTTTTTAAAGAGCGGTGTTATGTGCAACTGGTTTGGATTCACATATGGGCAATTAAATTACTTTATAATCAACTGAACTTCAATTCTTGATTTCTAATTGAAATCTAATATACCTTTACCCTTGCCTAGCAGCTGTGATTTTTCTTTCTTTTTTTTTTTTTTTTTTCCTGGGAAGTTCATTACTTGTATTTTTCAGAAACTTAAAGATATTTTGTTGAGGAAAACTATTGGCATGTGTTCCCTTCCTGAAGTCTTTCCTCTTACATCATAGTTATGTGATGAGGAGCCCTTTCAAACATTCCTCTCTGATTGAGCTGTCTACTGCAGATCTGTATTGATACCGAGACTGTAATGTGGCTGTTGGTACGGTGCCCCATATCTAGATGAAACAAGCAATCACTTTAAAGCAGATAGTGGTGTCTTTATTCTGTCATGCCACTTGCCAATCTCTTTTGTCTATCTCAGTGCTTTTTAGTGTCGAAGTTATTTGAAAAATTCTAGTAGGCTTCAGAAATTGTATTGAATTGTGCTTATCAGAAATTAATTTTTCTGGCTCTGTTTATTATCCAGGTTTCCACTATTGGCATATAAACAACTGTTCTGTTTTATACACATCCCATTACATTTTCTTGGTTTAATTTTGAGTCTTATATGGAGGTAATGATATACCATACCTTCTCAGTGTCCTCCCTAGTGAACACTAGTAGAAAGCCGTGCAGAATAATCTAATTCAATTGCTATCCAAAATGTTAGGCAGTCTCACTAGACTGAGAGAAACTTCCAAGGTTTATGAACTTCAATTTGTGGAGTGGGACAAATAATCCACAGGGTATCACTTACCAAGGCAGTGTTTATTCTCTTGTGTCTTCTGCAATTGATTTCTCTCATTTGGGCATCAGGAAGCATTCTGAAGCAGACTTTCTCTTTCCTGTTTTCAGGGAGCTTTAATATCTTAATAAATATTACTGAACAGGGCCCAGGTGTACTACTGTGTTGTGTTCTGTGACAAACTGGGCATCCCTTCCTCCATTTTTACTGTAGTAAACAGCTTCTTTTATCGCTATCACTTCATTCTCCAACTGAATGTTTCAGACAAGTTCCTGTGTCTGAAAGTTGTGTACAACTATCTTTTGCTCTTCAGGATCAGTGGCTGCCAATCCAAAGTGTTAATTTTTTATTTTTTATTTTTTTTCCCTGGCAAACCAGACCCTTCACCATGTAGGAAAACTCTAGTCTTTGGGCACGAAGCAGAAGGTGGTACAGCTTTTGCAGTAGCTGGGACTTGGGTCACTCTTGGCCGTCGTCGGTGGCTATAGGGAGCTGTGACTTTGAAAGAAATTCTGCATTCCCTCTCGCAAAATGTCTCAAAAATTATCTCTACCATCGGGTTTACCTCTTTGCTAATATAATTGCAGTGAGGGCAGCTATTCTAAGTGTAAGTGGAGTCAGTCTGGATACCATGTAATGATTCATGTCCTAGAAAAACATGGTTTTCCTGTTTCTATAGTAGAGACATTGTTTCTGGCTGTCTGCTTAGAGAAGTGGCTTAGTGTTTGGGAAATGCTTGCAACTGAGGGCATCTGCCCTTTTATTTTATTTATTTATTTACCATCTAGATTTCTTTCTTTCAAACAAACAAAAAATCCAGAACAGAAAAAAAACCCCAAGCCTGAAACTTTATTATCGTATTTCTAGGCTAGAGATTAAGATATAGTTGCACATCTAATTGTGTTTGGTTGTTTTTTAATCACTCAGTTCAAAAGGAATAATAGGTCAATAACTTTGCAAAACCCAATCTCTTTGCATGTGAAACATTAGTGTTTTATTGAGTTTTATTTAACATCTGTATGACTTCCTGAAAGTACACCAAAGCATTACTCAAAACAAAGGTAATAAGTACAGAGACAGTACATAAAAAAACAGGATGCGAAACTTGTTTACCTTATAAATTGGTTCCGATTTCATACGTCAAAAATCCCTCAAAGCACTTAGAAATCTGAAATTATTCCAGCATATGGAGTTAAATTTGTTAAATGATCTCCTGCAATATTAAAATGTTTCATGCATACCTTCACACAAAAAAAAAAAAAAGAGGAGAGAGAACCAAACCCACAAAACAACCAACAAAAAAACCCTCAAAACCAACAATATGATCAAAGTTTCATAATTTCCAAGTTCCTCATGTGCTCATTTTCCTGCTGTCCACTCTCCCCGGGGTTTGTCATCTTGTGCTGTCAAGTGGGTCATAAGTCACAGCAGTGGTGACTGTTTCTAGGTCAGACAGTAACACGTTGGGAAGAGTACTTTTGTAAGATGCACAGAAACAGTATTTTACTTTTACAGTAGGAAAGCAGTGACTTGCTTCAGAATACTGTGTTAACTTCACAGATTGATTTCACTGAACTGGTGTTAGTGACATGCCAGTACCATAATCTGTCTCAATATTGTTTGAAAATAAGATGAAGGCAAAGGGGAATTTTAGGTTACAGATTTCCAGACATGGTAGGGGAAGGAACTGAACCATCTTGATAGTTGACCTTGTTGTTCTATTATCTTTGTGGCTTATTATACATGAGGCACTAAGCGTTTTAGCACCATTTTTAAGAGGTATCACAATAGTTCAAACTGCAAAACCAGTCTAATCTGCTCTGTTTTTATTAACATCACACTTTAGCATTTGAGCAAGGACATGCGCTTTCATAAAGTTAAGCTGTTTTTTAACAAGTTGCCCTTAAAGACTTTTCCTGCTGTGCCTTGATTGTACCCATTAAAAAGAAGAAAGGCATCTGGTGAAAAAGCAGTGGTAAGGAAGGGAGGTGTGCTTTTGAGAGGAAAGTGTATGTATATACACACGGAGATCCTGTAGATTGTGTGATTTAGAAGTTACAAAACCTCTAATAATGCTGTGGTGCTGGTGAAGTTTTTCTGTGGGCTGATGGTGACTAAAGTCTTTGTTTTCTTTTCTTCCTAGAAATGAAGAAGCCACCGGTGGCCCCCAAACCAAAATTTGTGGTAGGGCACAAGACACCTCCACCTGTTGCACCGAAGCCTGACGTTGTACTTTCTGGTGTTCTACAAGCAGCAAGGAAAACCAAACCAGCAATTGCACCGAAACCAAAGGTTCTCAAGAGCTCATCCGTTCCAGAAGTTAAGCCTCCATCGTCTACACAAAAAAGCACAAAAAGCTTTGAAGAGCACAGGGGAGACTGTTCCCAAACACTAGACCACTTGAACTGTAAAAATGAAGCTTCGGAAGGGAGTACTGATAACACAGCATATATTCTACCGGTGTCGTCTTGCAAATTTGAATGCCTTCATAAGCTTGGCAATGGGGAGAGCACCTGTAAAACTCAGATCATTTTTGAGCACTTTGAGAACTTAGAGAACATCAAAGTTGGTGAAAAAACTTCACTAGCTCTGGGGGATAGTCACAATGAAAAACTGGCAAACAGAAATCAGGTGGTTTTGAAAGCCAGCATTTTGGAAGAGAAACTCAAGGATGTGCTAACTCATAATATGTTTCCTAACAGCAGTCCTGTGAGGCACAGGTATGCAGACAAACTTGGCAAAGGGGGTGGCAGCAGTTCCAAGAATGACGTTAAAATAGAGTTTATGGAACTTGTGCAGTCTTTGTCACCTTCTGAGGTAGCTAAAGGGAAGCAACAAAATACTGACGGTAAACTCACTGCGGATGATTTTCAGATGTCTGAAATTTGTCCGAGTTTGACTGAAAATAACCATAGTTGCTCTCAGCCATCAAGCCAGGAAATCCTGGAAAATTTAAGTAGCAATAGTCTGTTTTCAGGTGAAATGGGTAAGAGAGCAGATGCTGATAAAACCTCCTCCGAAACATCTTCAGTCCTGAGCTCAAAAGTGCTTCCTATCCCTAGGCCAAGAAAGCCACGTGCTGCATGTCTGGTCCGTCAGGATGGCATAGACGCTGCAGGAGAAGGAACAAAAGAACCATCTGATGCAGAGAAAGATTCCTTTGGACTTGCTGAGCAAAGCTTTAAAAAGCCAGCAAAAATTAATATCCTTGGTCAAAGTGTTTGTTACAACAATAATGCAGAAATGTTTCATCCTGAAAAATGTGAGATAACTCAAAGCAGTGCAGACAAAATGCTTCAGGTGAAGGAACCCGCTACAGAACTGTCAATTTCACAAAATCTTTTGTCTCAGTTGTCACACAAAACTTCTGAAATGGTGGAAAGCATTGAATGTTCTCCAGATGCAGCCCGTAACTTAGTCAGCTCCATAGATGAGATGACAGATGATGCCAGTATGGTAGATTCTGTGGCCAAAAGGACTAACTTTGTCAGGTGTGATACTTTGTCCATGAGTTTGCCAAAGCAACTCAAATTAACTGGCAGTCAGCATTCACCTGCCTCCAATAGCCTCCATGTTTCCCCACAAAAATTGGAAGATAAAGAAGTTAAAATAAAGGATGAAAGTTCTCCAAAAATTGTTCCAAAGAAACCACAGAGGCACAGCCTACCAGCTGCTGGTGTGCTGAAAAAAGCTGCATCAGCGGAGCTTGTGGAGAAAAGTTCTTACGCGTCCAGTGAGGACAAATCAAACAGCGTTCTGCAAGGATCTCACTTCACGCATCCAGCAGCCAAGGAGCAAGGTGCACTGTCATCCTGTGACATACCTAAACGTTCTTCTGAGAAACCCGTCTGGAAGTTACCTCATCCTATTCTTCCATTTTCAGGAAATTCTGAATCACTAAAAACTGCTAACATGGTGACCAGCTTCAACCACTTGGCTGTTGTGACAAAGCCCAGGGCCAAATCTCTGTCTGCTGTGGACATGGAAAGGACAGACAAGCCTTGCAGGACAGACAAGGACCATCAGAAGAAAAATAGCTTGAAAAAGTTTCTCAACATGAAATTGTCGGTTTGCTTAATGAAAAGTGACTTCCAAAGATTTCTTTCTAAAGGCAGCCAGTCAATGGATAGTGCTATTGCCAACCTTTCCACTGGGGAAGGGCATGGCAGTGGTAGCAACCGGAATATAGCATCTGTAGGCAGTGAAAGGAAAGCTAAATCTGCCAAGGCGCTTTCTGTAGAAATAAGTAGTCCAGCATTACAGAAGAAGAGGCAGAGAAACAGAAGTCAGCCTGAGATGCGAAGTAACCAAAGGCTGGAGTCTTTAGATGGGCATGTACTATTGGGAGAGAACTTGTCCCAGACGCGTTTCAATTCTGTAACCAGCACCTGTGCTCCCGAGTATGAGAATGTGCGCCATTATGAGGAAATACCCGAGTATGAGAACTTGCCTTTTGCCATGACTGCTGGGAGGAACCTCGGTTTTGAATGTCACAGCTCCGGCCATGTGGAAGACCAGAGCCCTGGCCTCTATGAGGCTGAGGAGCCTTGTGAAGCTACAAGCAGGCATTTGAGACTTGGCAGGTAAAATAAAGAGAAAATGGAAGTTAAACAGCATCATTGCAACTCTGTCACTTATAAATTTGTTTAGATGATGACTTGAGAGGCTGCACCCCTTTCATTAATTGTCATCAGGACAGTACTTGCTGAATATCTTTATATGCTTTTGCTGTTCTGAAAACTGTCTGCACTTGGTAAAGAGTGAAGAGGAAAAATAAGCTAGTCATTCCTCATACACGATAAACATTTGGAAAACTAATTGTGTGCATTTCCAGATTTACAGCAAATCCGATACAGTCATGTATTTGTATCCAAGAATACTTAAATGGGGAGGAATGAAGAGTCTCAAGATGAACATGACTAAGCATCCACAGAGTGCATAGTTGCTAGGTGTGTAGGGGGAATTAGCATATTTTTAGATCAGCTAATAGATCTGGGAAAAACAGACAAGCTTTTGAGTATGCACATTCTACATCAAGTCTTGAAAACTCTATGGGTATAACAGAAGATACCGCCTGGTTGAATATAACAAGGCTTCTGTATCTCCCTGTACTCCCAGTAAAGGTAGTGGTAGTGTGAGTTCTGCATGACTCAGAATATTACTGAAAGATGGGTTTTGATGACTCTGCAGGTTGCTGCTGAGTTTTGTTGTCTCAGTAGGTGGTGGAGACAGATAATAGCTGATTCAAAAAGAGATTGGACCAATTCACAGATATTTACAAAATGGATGCATAATGGAATAGGCAGGAACAGATCTTTTAATATTTGTAATATTGTGATTGTGGATGCTGCAAAGAGAAACCAGACACAAATTGTGGCCAGGCTCATACGTTCTCGGTAAATAGCATTGCTTACCTTGTCTGCCAGTGTGTGGTAATGGGTGAAGTGTTGTTTTGGTCCAGTACGGTATTATGTCACTTCTTCAACTAATCTGTTGGTCTTACAGATGCTCAAAATTTATCTCAAACCAGCAGTTAGGGTTTGAATGAAATATGTAGCCTGTGTATTTCATAGTCCCCAGCAAACTTCTTTACACTGTTTAGAGTATATGTGTATTGACAAGAATACATGAGCTAACTTATAGATAGTCCTATTTAATGTCATTTTTCACTGGGAATTACTCAGCTTCATTTTGTTTTGGATGTGTGTGTAGCAAACACACGCTCCAAGGAATCTGAAAACTGGCCATTCTTCAGGGAGCATTTCCTCTTATCTAGGAGGAGGCAAATATTTTAAGTGGCATCCTCTATTAGTAATTGTTTATAGAGTTTATGTCCTTAACATTTGTTGACTGATGGAAAGCATGAAGCCTTATCATGAGAAGTAGGATTTCTGGTTATGGGCTTGGTGTTGCTATATTTATTCATGTTGAGTTTGAGTATTTTTCTTATTTACTGTGGAATGTTTCTTGGTTTTGTCTTGATATAGTTTAAGTTCCTGACTGAGTGTATGCTTTCAGTTTGGATCTAATCTTGAGCTGTCTTTTGATAGAGTTGATGGGTGTTTTGACCAGGCTCTCTGAATATTCCCTTGAATTTATTTACCTAAGAAAGGTGAGGCCAAACTTAAATAAGGACCTATTGTATGTGTTATGTAATCTGTTTTGATTTGTGTTGTGGTTTTGGGTTAGCTGAATGTATGTCTTCAGGAAAAGAAAAAGACTGATTTGCTATATGAAGTATGGTAGACATGAGACTGGAGTTGCTCCTTGAGTGAAATTCTGTAGTTTTATTACTTGGCTGCGTGAGAAGTTTATAGTTATTCCTATTGACACAAACCTTTCCCAATACTAATGGTATTTTAAGGGTTTAAATGATCTCTTGCACCCTGGCACATCTCCAATCATAGCTATTTCTGAATCTGGATGTTCTTGATGTAACTGGGTTTGTGTTGTGCTTTTTTTCTTTTAAAAGCACACCATAGAAAACTGTATCCAGAACCATTTATGCAAGTGTTTGTTTAAATTGGATTACATAATCAGAAACTACCTTAAGAAACAATGCATCTAGTCTCTTCAGTACATCTCAGGGATGTACTGGAAGAAATCCTCTCAGGAAGAAATCTCTAGCAGAAAGAAGGATGTGAAGGGGCAGTGGTCTCCTAACCCAGGTCATCTGCTGCTGGAAGTGCAGGTACAGGTGCTCATTTTGGCTCTGACTTGGGAGGTGTGTGAAGGGTCCTTGCCACGACAGAGCCAAGCTGGCAGCTGCTCCAGTTTTCCCATCCATTGTTATCTCAAATCCTTTGAAGCCTTTTTATCAATGTTGTCTGACCTTTTCTGCATAGCTCTTTAAGAGCCTTTTATCATTTCCTGGGCCAGGTGGTATTGTAAAACCGGTTAGAAAAGCAGTGTGGATGTTACTGAAATAATGACCACTTGCATTTTCCCCAGCCTGTCAGAACATGCACTGAGCTCTTTTTCATAGACCGTGGCACATAAAGCTTCTGTAATGCACTGCTAATGGGGATCTCGGAGCAAATCATCTTATGATTAAAGCCAACATACAAATGAGATTGTTCTTCTGAGAAATTCATAGACCGTTTGCCTACATTTCTAGTCATAATAGCACATATGCGGTACATTAAGTCTGAATGCCAGGCTTGCCATTACCAGAAGAGTTTGGTGGTGTCTTAACCCCATGTTACATTTCTTTCTGGAGGAAGAAATAAAATTTTCATAATGTACCCAGTGCTTTGGTGGTTACTGAGGAGTTTCCTCCCAAACCTATCTGGAGAAACCAGTATGCTTTAATGTTTAATGGAGAATAGTAATGGCTTCTGACGCCCTTATCCTAAACTTATATGTCTTACTGAATTCAGATATGTTTTGTTTGCTTGGGCCATCCCACAGGCAGCTAAAAGCAAATGGTAGGCCTCGGTAATGAATGATGGGCTATCAGTTGCCACTTACCACTTGATTTTTTTTGAGTTATTTCGTGTCGCCTTCCACTGAAGGTAGGTCTGACTTTGAAGGGAAGAGAAGGTCCTGGTACAGTGTGTGAACCCCTGAGGTGATGCAAATGCTGCTGTTGGGAAACTGATGGATTTTGCTTGATTTAAGCAGTTTGGGGGGATATTCTCAATAGAGAAAGTAATGACAGTACCTTGGGAGCAGATAATTCATATTTTGTTTCCCCTACTGAAAAAAGAAATCTCTTGAAACAGTTTTAAAGGATCGTTTATTTTGTCCACCTCTTTGACTACCAATTTAAAATAGATAATGAAGGTGAATGTGTTATTATGAGGACTCTGTAAACAAAGTGAGTGACAAATAGATGCTGTGGGATAGAAGGTGTATGTGAAGCGTAGAAAGAAGCTTCAAATATCGTTATCTAGTTGCAGATAACAGAGAAGGCAGCACTTGGGATTTGTGGGTTTTTTTGTGTGAAATGAATGGTTCAGTCCTGAAAAGTGAGGCAAAAAGTCAGTGCTACTGTACTGCCACAATTCATTCTAATGTTGTCAGAGACCAATGGTGGAAATGGTTCTGTTCTGAAGTAACACCATTTTTTAAAGCCTCCTAATGAAAGAGAAATATTTATGCGTTATTTATCCTCTTTTTAGTGACAAACCTTTGTTCTGAGGAAGACAGCAAAATCTTCCTTAAAACCCAAAGTAAAAATTGTCCAGTAATCTAAAGATGCAAAGGAACAGCGAATGTGCCTTGGAAGATCTGTTATACTGCAGAAAACAGAAACTTTTCTGGATTTTGCAGGCTTCCTTATTGTATTTGTTTTGGTGTTATAGGCAAGGGAATTATATTTCAGGTTGAGTGAGTCTGGTCCTTCAGCCTTTAGGGAACAAACAGCATATCGTATTTACTGTCTGCGTTTGACTGTTCCTTCAAGATGTTGCAAATGTACATGACTGCTAATTGATTTGGACAAAATTTATAGCGGAGTCGTGTTTCCAGCTAGGATTTTCTGGAATGGGCTGGGGGAATGGTGAGAGGTGCCACATGACAACAATCCTTTGAGTTCTTCATGTCAGTTTAACGAAATACTGCTTCATAGTTTCCCCACCCTTGCTGATATAGCCTAATCCCTTGGTTTTCCAGAAATTACTATCGCGATGCAAAATTTAAGTTTAGCTTTCTAGACTGAATTCTGCTTTGGTGATTTAAGTCCCCAGAGGTCAATGAAGTGTCCATAAAAGTCTTCCTGGAATATTGAATTTAGTATTGAAATCTGTGTGGTTAAGGACTTGATTTTGATACATATTCCTCTTTGATGTACTGAACTTTGTTAGGGTTCAGACATGCTTCTGATAAGCAGTATTGCACCAGATAAATGTGTTCTTATTTAGGGGTTGGCTAGGTTAGGGAAGGGTTTTTTGTTGCAGTTGCAAAATTCCCATTGGAAAACATTTCAAGAGGAAAAACTATGTTCATACAGGCTCTAAATAGTATTTAAAAACAGTTTTCAAACACTTAAATTGAGATTTGAATGTACAAAGTACATTTTAGGTATTGAAGGTGTTATACATTAAAAACCACATTTTCTTTTTACTTAAATTTATTGATGAATATAATTTGCTGATCAGTAGAGGCCAGCTATGTAGATATTTTTTTGATTTAATCTGCTTCTTAAAGATGATAATGGACTTGTTTCTAATCTGAAGAAGGCAGGTTTCTTTTTATCCATCAGCTCTTCAGTCCTGTCCTGTCTTCTGATCTCCCCCTGCACTTCTAGCTGGCTTCTCTCCCCCTTAGTTGTACAATAAATTCCCCTTCTCTGCAGTTGCAGGTCAGGTTCTAATGGCAGAACTTTGATAGTGTGGTATTTAGGTTCCTTATCAGGCTTGATTATCTTGAGCCATGTGTTACCAACTGGCTTTCTTCTTGTATTCTGCTTCCTTGAGCCTGCCTTTTGCTTTTCCCCTCCCTACCTCGCTTTCTCACATACATGTCACGCAGCTGATAGGCTTCTGCCAACTTCGAGGGCTTGTCAGTAAAGGGTGAGTCAGATGGCTCAGATCTCTGCTTCCTGTTCTCCACTAGGCTAAATGCAAAGCCCATCTGGCAGTCCCAGCTCTGGCACTTGGGTGCAGGGAGTGGACAAAGCAGTTCTTGGCTACTGGACACGAGGAATACGATGTTTTGCTGGTTTCTGGTGTTTTGCTATTTTATGGGTGTCTAATCAGGGTCCAAATCGATGACAAATGGAAATCTTGGTAGCACTGTTGATTGGGAATATTGATGTTTTGGCATAAGGACTGGGAAGAGATCGGGTATATGCAGATGGTAGGACCCTCTTCCCGGAGCTGTAAGCCGCTGTCGGAGCTCCTTCTCTTTCCTGAGGATTAGTCAAGTCGGTCACCTCGCATCTGGAGTTGTTCTGTCTATTTCGTAATGTCTAATTGATTGTTTTATACTACTAGGGTAACAGGTGAAACTACCTTAAAGACTTGCTGTGGTTTTTTAATTATTTTTTTTTTTCAAGAAAGCATGTGGATGTTTGGTGTTTTGGTTTGGGGTTTTTAATTTTATTTCCTTGCAAAAAATCTTTATGCAAGGCAGTATCTCCACCATCTGCTTTTCCACTAAGTGAAGGAGCTTTCCTTAGTATTGGGATGGCTTTGTCATACAGCTTTTTAGTTTAGTTTGTTATAGAACCTGAGATAAAATACATATATTATAAGAAGAAGATATGCACTCTGGGAAAATAAAAATACTTAAATCTTCTAAAGCAGTCTGGGAGAAGTATGCTGGTTCCCCCCCCTTTTTTTTTTTAAATCAGAATAAATAGGAACTTTCTTGCTTTAAAGGAACCTTGACACATGCTTTTAAAGAGAGATGTTTGAGATGTGCTAATTTCATCTGCTTTGACATTGGGAAAGATTCTGAGGCTTAATGTTCTCCCTCCTCAAGGGAGAAAGGAGCTGGAGGAATGCATTTTTCCAGTACCAAGCCTGTTGTTCCAGTATACAGTCCAGTCTTGAAATTAAAACAACTGTGAAGATCTCTGAGACTGTCATAAAAGCAATTTTTTTGTCTCTGGCTTTTTTTATCCATCTCTTCAAGGGCTCCTTGTTGATTTTGGCCAATGAAAGAGGTGGATGAAGCAGGTTGACACTAACATGGCACTTAGGGAAACTTGACGGATTTGGAGGTGCAATCATGAAAGAATTCTAATTTATCAGGAAGTATTACAAGTAATACATAAAAATAGATGTGATTTAGGTTCTTGACGTTATCTTTTTACTCAGTGTAGCTGGGGCTGGCTGTGTTTGTGAGCATTACAAGGGAGCAAGCTGACCGTGGTGATGAGGTGGATGCTGCCGGGGTGTGCTGCCAGGCAAATCACTGCCTCCCTGCAAAAGGTTCGGTGGTAACTATTGTCATCATCTTGGGAATCTAGAAAATTCCATCGTCTTAACCTTGGAGCTCCTGCAGTCTATATGCATTAGAAGAGTGTTTTGAGGGTCAACAATGATTGTTATGAAGCAAGCAATCCTTCTGTTTCTCACCAAAGAAGTGCTTGCTGCAGATGGCAAGCATGCCCTAACTGTGCTATTCCCATTGATCCCCCACTACAATACAAGGATGTCCTCGTCCTTCCTCCCAGTGACGTAGCCTCAGCTCAGTGTGTCAGCTCTCGCCCTCAGCCAAAGGGCAGCTTGGTGTGATGGGGGGACACCTGAAGTAAGCGAAGCAGCGCATTCAAACCCCTGCGTCCTTTCGCCTGCTTCCTAACCCCCCTGTTTATGGACAACAGGAACTCGTGTGTCATGCGCTTTCTTCAACTAATCTCCAGCGCTTTATCTTGCCTCTTCTATTCCACGTTTGGTTTTTTCCTCATTTTGGCATTCCTTATATGTATTTCCTTTTCCGTAAGATGAGGGAAGCTGACATAACACTGTGTATTTGTTACCTCGCGTTGGCCTTTCTCCCTGCCTCCAACACGCCTGCTCTGTCTCTGGTTGCCAACCATGGTATAAACTGCAGGTTAACGAAATGTAGCTCCAGTGAGGAGCTCACATATAGAGTGGAGAGTCAAATGTGACATGAGGATTGATGAAAGGCCCATTTATATGCTCAACAACAGGCTTTTCCTGTGGGTTATTTTCAGCGTTGGCTCAGGAAATGTGCTTGTGAAGCTCTTTAGTACTCTGGTTATGGTGATATTTTAAGTGCAGCAGGGTCTAATGTAGTTGTGTATGCAAAACAGTACGACTTTGGGGGACATAAAATAAATGTTGGGAAAGCAATCAATCAAAATATTAACTACGGTTTTTATTTAAATGGTGA
Organism: Jacana jacana; assembly: GCA_013400555.1. NCBI lineage: Eukaryota > Metazoa > Chordata > Aves > Charadriiformes > Jacanidae > Jacana > Jacana jacana. Next base: position 78,638 of record VZTM01041609.1, on the reverse strand, counting down.
TAGTGATATTAATATGCCTTATTTACCCAACATATATATTTAATCCAGTTAAAGATAGAAAAAAATCAATATCTAAGGTGCATGTAAATAAATAAAATGAGTTTTAATCAAAGCTGCCATAGCTACAACTTGAGCCTCAGTTGATTTTTCTGTTTTGGGTTTTGTTTTTCCCCCCAGTGATGTTCCTGGGAGTCAAATGTTCTGTATTGATTTTTGAGATGAGCTAAGAAGTTTAGAAGTGTCTAAATCCCAGTCTTCTAACCTGGGCAAAAGATTAGAGGAAGAGAGAGCACAAGTCTGATCTTGAGAACTAGCGAGTATTGGTTTCAATCAAACTATTTCAGTCTCTGTCTTTCAGCAGACTACCCAGGAAGCTGCATCAGCTCCTGGGCATGAAGGCAGTTTTGTGTTTAAGAGTTAAGTCACTCCATGTTTATTTAAAATCTAAGTGACTACTTTCTGAGTACTCTGCTACTTGGCTTTCTTTTGTCATCTACTTGGTATCCAACATGTTACAAATGGGTGTGAAATAGATTGTGCATTATTTCTAAATTGAATGAGCAACTCAAATGAGGTATCACAGCTCTGATTTCAAAGGTAAAGTCACACAAAAAAAAAAGGCACATACATAACATATTTGATGCATTTGGTTTGAGATTTGTGTCACATTTTTATTATAATTTTCTAGAAGTCTATTCAGTGTGCGCGGGAGTTGTGTTGGTGGTTTTTCTTTTTTTATTTGACTGGGAAATAAAGAGTTATTTTTCTTCTTATCCTGCTGTCCTTTCCCAATAAACATTTCCCTACTAGGATCTCTTTTGTGACTTGAGAGAAGTTAGAATAGCAGGTCCTGAGTGTAAATAAGCACCGTATTTTGGTGGTCCTGTTTTATCTTGTTTGTTTTCACTTCCATGCCAGGAGTTATTTTTCCTGAAAATCTTGGCTGTGAGCATTGTTGGTGTGCAGCTCTCCCTACAAAGTAGGGCTGGAAATGAGAATTAATAAGGGAAGGCAAACAGCTATAAGTCCTGTGAAACCTTCCCACTTTACCTACCTCGGGAGGCAGGTAATCCTCCACAAGCTTTGGGTGGAGACAAGAAGAACGGATGCAGTGACTCCTTCCCCCATACAAGTTTCCAGGCAAGGGTTTAAACCCTTGGGGTTTGCCGCAGCATTTCACTTTCCAGTACCAACGCTCAGGCCTGTCTCCTTGCGTCCTCTTGGGATTATGTGGGCACAGGGTCCTTTTGGCACGCACCGTTACTGGGGCCACCCCAGGGATGCCACCGCCTCTCCTGCTTGCCTCGAGGGCGGCCGTGCCTTGTTGCTTGGCAGCTGAACTGGCCCGATGTGGGCACCAGTCGTCTGGAAGACGTTTAAAACCGAGACTTCTCTTTTTCTTTCTTTTTCTATTTTTTTTTTTTTTTTTAAATGCGGCTTTTCTATGGCGAGCGTGGAAACATCTGAAGCATGCCTGCGTGTTTATGTTGAACTTTCCAAGGGATTGAGGAATTGTCAACAAAACGGTCTCGCTGAAGGTCGCTCCTGTGAGCGTGAGAGGCTGCCTGCGGCGAGAGCCCTCCTTGGGCGCCTCTGCCCACAGGAGGTCCTGGTTTTGAATCGCGGCTAAATGCGGAGATAATCTGAGAGCTCTTTGCAGCTTTTTCTAAACCGTGCTCTTTCAAATCCTGCAAGGAGGTGTGCTCCCAACTGGGCTGATCATAGTATGCCCTCAAGTAGGGTGATGGACGGAACGGATCACATGAAAGGAAAAAAGGTAGAAAATTGATTCAAGTGTGAAAGGCATGACGTGCCTTGCTCGTTTTTTGCTTAAAGCACAAATCGGATATTTATTTATTTATTTGTTTGTTTCTTCTTCTTGTTGAGGAAAGAAATAAATGTTGTCTTGGCCTGAGGATACTGAACTAGATGCTGCTGGCTGCAAAGATGAGGATAACTTGGTTCCAAGCAAATCAGGTGCTGCAGTTTGCGACATGCTCAGCCAAGTATAGAAGGAGCTGCCAGTGGCATGATCTAACAGGCTAAATGCGGTGGCAGCTCTTCAGCAGTGTTTGTGATATTCTCCTTGCCCAGAAAACCCAGGTGCAAGCAGGGAATGCCAGAGGTAAAGCCTGGGACAAAGAGGATCGTTCTTGGCATGTCTCTTGGCAGGAGCAAACTCCTGCCTGGCGTTCCCCACCTGGCCTTTCTCTGCAGCCAGCCCTTTGCCCAGGAGGCAGCAGACAGCTTTCGAAGTACAGGTGGCTCTGAACCAAAATCCATTTTAAATCGATGGCCTTGAGCTTCTCTTTTGACCAGTGTATCACGATCATCAAAAATCCTGACTTCCTATATAGTACATAGGTGCTTATGTGGGCAAGCACAACATATGATATTGCTTAAAATAATTCTGTTGGAATTCTTGAAGTCTTTAAATTGCAACTTGAAGAAGTAACCTGATGTGCACAAATAATTTTCAATTGGACTTGCTCAGCTGGATGTGGGTTGTTTCCTCAAGAATCGCAGCTAGAAAACAGTGTTTCTGTTTGTAATTGTATCCTTAAAGTTCCCTAACTAGCCCAGAGAGAATATAGCCCAATGGTTAAAAGTCGTGCAAGTAATTGCATGTTCACTGGTGCTGTTTGTTTGCCTCTTATTTTGTGGTGCTTTTTTTTAAAGACTCTTGTAGAGGCCTGTGGCATTCCTCAGCCCTGTCACTTAAGGAGGGAGATCTCGCAAAAGGAACTCACAAATCTCACAAGCGCAGTCTCTTCAGTTGGTCTTAAAGAATATAAATAAAAGGGAGCTTGAGATTAACTGTCTGTCGGGTTCCTTAGTATCAGGAGTAATAAAAACTCGTGGTCTGTAGCTGCCTTTGTTGTTATTGCTCCTACTAGCAGGAAGAACTTTTAAAAATAATTGTGTCGTCACTGCAGAAGAACGGCATAACTTTATTGCTATCGTATAAAATCCTACTTGAGAAGACACCTTGCTGTCTCCCTCTCACTGTGGAAAAGCACCATTTTTGGCAGAGAAGTTGAAGCCGAAGCAGCTTGTCTGCAATAAGGCAACCAGTCCCCGGTGCTGGCAGCCAAGCCAGCACTGCGAGAGCGGCAGTGGTATCCACCAGCCTTTCTCACTCTGTCCACTACACCTAGAGAGGAGAGACGTGATCTCAGCTTCAGCTCTTTCCATCTGTGCAACTGTCATTAAACCAAAGAGGTGACTGATGCTGTAGGAATAGCTGAGAGAAGTAAGCCACCTTGTCCAGGCTGCATTTCATCCTCATTTACTGCGTAATGGTCCGGTATGCCTGAAGGAGAAATGGAAAGGAGGGGGACATGAAGAGGACAATGAGGGAGGGAGTTTTTGAACTATAATGGTAGACAGTGTTGTTCAGAGAATCTGAAGTTTAAATTATGAGATGAATATGATGGGTGAGGGTCCAGGTGCATCTGGAGCAATATGAAGTTGATCTTTATGCTTTCCAAATGGGTTTGCAAAAGGAAACATGCTGGTGTTGGCTTGTTCAGGAGGGTTGTGGAGCTGAGGTATTGCAGCACAACGTAACTCATCCAAACATACCTTAACTGATGCCTTTATTAGTCTTGCTGATCACTAATCTTGTCATGTATTTTCTTAAAGCTTCCACAGGAGCTCATTAGTGACCTTAGTAGTATTTATTATTATCTTTGTGCTTTGCCAAGTACGCTTACTTTCTAGAACTGATTTCCTTTTTTCCAAAAACCTGCAGCAAATAAATAAATAATTAAAGGCAGCAAACAGACTTAAATAAGAAGTATTAAATTAAAGCAGAAGGAAGTTTACTAAACAAAATCAAGCAATTATTAACCAAGCAATAATTTCACTTTTGCTTTGGATTTCCAAGAGAATCTTCTGCTGTCTTGAGCACCCAAATCCAATAATTGCTTATTAAAATGTTTAAGGATCTTAACTTGATTTCTATATTCACAGCCTTTCTTTATACCACAAAAGAGAGATTTTTGAATTTAGATAGGACCTAACAGAAAAGAAAGAATAGAACCTTTTATTTTCTTTTCTTCCTATAGTCTTTTAAGTCTTTTTATCCTTGGGATTTCCCAGCAGCCTACAGCTACCATCCATTGAGGGAGTTGGTCAGTGAGGTTTGCTGCCCTTACCTACAGCTATTACAAGTATGAGACGCTATGAGAAAAATGTAACAGCCTCATCAGCCACTGCCTCTGCAGAGAGACGGTCTGCTTTTAGGTTTTAAGGAAAAAAAAAAAAAAAAGGCAGCTGAACATGTCTTAATTATTGAAAATTACTGCAGGGACTGGGGATATTAAAAAACTGAAAATGGATGAACCAGCAATAGTAACTGTTACCTCTCTGGAGGAAAATGTGACGCAAGCAGCTGTGAAAGGATTGTGAAATACTCTAATGATGCAAGAAGGATTTGAGATGAAATTGTTATAGTAGAGTATGATTATTGGCTCTCTGATGTTTTACTGTGTATTTTCTAGTTGAGTAGGAACATCAGTTTGTGTCATTTTGCCCGTATGTTGAAGGCTTTCTTAAAAAAATAAACCAACAAACACCCACAAAAAATGCAATTACATACTGAGACACTCCTACAAAAAGAGTAGAACAGACACTCCTTTTAAATAACAAAAGGATGAAAAAAAGTATTTATTAGTGTGCTGTATGCAGGGCTCTGTTTATTTATTTGACATTCCTATATATTTTTGATTATTTACTAGAAGTAGAAAACCATCTTAAAATAACGATCACAAGGAAATGTGTGTAAAGCAGCAGCATGGATTAATATATTTTAACAAATACTTTGAAGCTGTAGAAACTTGCTTTTTAGTAGTTATGGTGATGCTAATAATTGAATTAATTCCAATATACTATAAAATACTTAATGGTGAGCATTCCATGGCAGACAATTTCTCTGAATCATCTCAGTCGAGCTTAAAATACTAATTGCCTTCTAAATGAATTGAGAACTGAGACTGAAATGTTAATTTGTGACTTCAGGCTATAGTATCCCATGCAGTGTCGAAATCAACAGTGCCTGAAAGCGAAGCCTCAGGCTTATTTGAAGCTTCTATAATAATAGAGATAAGCAGCTCTGAACTAGTCTTGGTCATCTTTGGAAGACCATTAGAGGTTTTTATGCTGACTAGGCTTTATTTTTCTGGTGTAATGTCTTGATGGTGGTTCTTAAGTTTTGGCATTTCATCCTGCTGTATGCCTGACTAGGACTGGCACTCTTTGTTTCATGAACACTTTACTTTCGCATTAGGAAAACAGGGCACAATGTATATGCTCCATTCCATCAACTGTTTGTTCCGAGGCAAGCTAGCGATCCCTTCATTTTATGTGTTGAATAAAAAAGCCCCACATCTATATTTAGCTAACTTGCTCACAAGATAAGGCAAGATATTCTTACTCAGTGGGCAGCACGGTGAGTTGGCAGTGATGGTGTTTCACATGACTGATAATGCAGAAGTTTCTGTTGGTAGTGCTGTGGGTAGGACCAAGAATCGTGATGAAGAGGGAACAAGATACAGATAGTTCACAGTATCCCCAAAATACCTGTCAGAAGAGCTGCTCTAAAAATAGCCACCACTGCAGGCCTTGGTATTTTGGAAAAGGGGAATTGATACATAGCAGAAAAGATTCTGTTTATTTACATATTTACTAGTATTTGCAAACTCAGTTAAAGGCTACAAGGGATTTCACTTGATCTGTAGATGACTTTAAGAGAACTATGTTTATGTATAGGTGACTTCAGAGGTAAAAGTACAGGAAGAGTACTTAATACTTACCGGTAAATACAAACCTGCTTTCTGTTTCGACAAACACCATGGTGTTTATGATGTTAAGGTGTAAGGTACAAGGAGTCTGACGTTTTCCAGCAGATGGCTTATAAAGGCAGATCAACACAGTGACTTTGTCACCACCTACTCTGAAGAAGAGGATACAAATACAGATACCACCGGGAGTTCATCAACCCTTGGCTACAGTAGTGTATCCAGTCCCTGAACTGGCAGCTTGTTTGATTCTGGGAAATGGCTGGGTGTGAACTAACTTTTGATCGTTAATTATCTAATCATCCACTGTGACTTTTCTTTAAAAGACAAAGAAGAAGAAAAAAAAATATTAAGACAGACAAAAAAAAACCCACCATAAAAACCTCAGCAAAATGCATCCGGTGGAAGAACCCAAGGGCTGTGTTAGGCTGTGGGCTGAGCAAATACAGGATGAAGACATGTAGGGATTACTCTGAGGTGCTTTGAATGGTGGGGCAGATACTGCAGGCAAGATTTGCTGGATAGGGTTCTCAGCTCTCATAGTTTCCTTCACACAAATAGTAGGTGCTTGTGTACCACAAAGGCAAGAACAGGAACTTACAGGAAGGCAAAAAGTAATGTATACAGTGAGTGGCTCTCATTTGTGGACGCTTACTAAACACCCTTAATCATCAGTAGTTAATGATTAAAAAAAAAATTTAGCACATTTTTACTAAAACTTTCTATTAAATAAGTCAGTCTTTTGTTTAGAAGGTCCTTCACGCAATGCAGGCCAGATAGTTTGACCTTCATCCTTCATCAGTGGTGGGGTTATTTTTGTGCAAGCAGAATACAGCCTTTCCTAGAAATGGGCTTCTCTGACTTCAAAAAGAGCAGCTTTTCTAAAACTTTTAAGTCTTGGCACAGTTGCCCTGAATAGTTTAAATGGAAAATGATAGCAAAATCTGGGAGTAAGCATCCTGTAGAATATGCTTAGGCAAAAGAACTGAGATTTCACAGGTGTGAAAATAATGTTATCATGATGGGAAGGAATCTTAGTTAAAGGAAATTAAAGCAGCAATTAAAACAAATATTAAGGGTAGGGAAAAGGGTGAAAAAATGTCCATTAACAAAAGTAAAAGTTAATGAATAAGGGACTAAAAAGTGAATTCCATCATGGTTAGGGATAAAGCGCTTAATACATTTGGCAATAAGGAAAAAAGATATCCCAGATCAGCTGTAGAGTCAGTGGCAGATGTGGATGGTGAAACTGTGAGTAATACAGTAAAGTAAGGAATAGCAGTAGTTATTTCTGTTGCAGGTTTTGACTAAAGCAGGGGGATATTAACTACTTCACATAGTGCTACAGATGTAATGAAGAAGTTTGTCATCTATAAAATAAAAGGATATGGGACGGTATCCCCTAAAATAAACATTCTCAGGCCAACAGATCATCTGTGAATTAGGTAGACCAGGCAAGGATTTTTCCGAATTGCTAAAGTTACTTGTTCACTGCAGAAGTCTTAGCATCCTGCCAGTGTGTCTCCAGGGGAAGTTCCTGTGAAAAGCTGCTTTTTAGCCTTCCTGAATCTTGTGGAGACTCTGTGGGAACCATCCCTGGTGTACTCCATGTGCTGCCATCCTCAGAGTTCATTCCTCATCCTCAGAGAGGCCACTCTCTTCCTGCATGAAGTTGATAATTTCCAAAGTGAAATAATTGGGTGTCTCTCTGTACCCTGGGTGCTGCAGTCTTGGCTCAGGGTCTTGTTTGAACTTTGTGATGAGCTTGCAATCTCCTTCCTCCCCCCACCCCATTCGATTCTGGGACACAGTAACTGCTTGGGTGTTTCCTGAGTCCTTCCTGTGTTGTTGTAATAGAACCAAGCTATTTTAAACTTTTCTATGTCTTTGTGACTAACCAAAGTCTTTTTGCAGGCCAACTTATCTTGTCTTCATCTCTAAATATATTTCTGTTTTGTGATCAGCATTTGTGTGTTGTTTCATTGGGTTGGTTTTTTTTAACTCTGCCTTGAGCACTCAATAATCGTCACCTCGCTGTGGCTGCCAGATCAACCTCTCCCAGCTAGTATTCCTTCTGCTGTTCATGTAACTAGCACCCTCCTCCCATGTGATCCCCACTGATGGGGTTTCTTTATGGTAGCTGTCACATTTGGAGGTGGTGAGTCTGAAGAGTTGCCCTCCATCCCTGGTTCTTGTGATTCAAAGTTAGGAAAAGAAAAGACCCGTTGTAACCATCCCTTGTACAGGGAGGCAGAGGGCAGCTACATGGAGAAGCGTGGAGCCCTGACAGATGCTGGCTGCACAAAATTAACATCTTCAGCCACACAGTGAGGTCTCTGCTGCCTGCAACAGCTTGGGGACAAGGGTTTCTGGATTTGCTTTTTGATTTGCTGGGTAGCTAATCACTTTTGGCTCATATCAAAATAAGCCTGAGGCACCGCAGCATCTCTTTTACTGACCTTGAACACAAGTTATGTGAATTTAGACACAGCTTTACTGTAACTGGCAATTATCAGATATTTTTAAGGATTAAAAGTTAGGACCCCATGGATTTGCTGTGTTTTTATGTAACTTTACCAAAACTTCAAGCTCTGTTTTCTCTAGTCTTTGTTTTCTTCTTTATCTTTCCCTGCCTCCTTTTTTATTTTCTTCTAGGAATTAATTTCTTAAATCTCTACTGAAGTTGTCAAGGCTGGTTAGAGGAAGAAGGCTGTGAGCCTGTCTCATGCAATTTCTGTATTGCAAATACAGCTGAAGCTAATGAAAAGAGACCTCTCTAATCATTGTACAGCAGCGAAATAAGGTTTTATTTTACAGCTTTGACAGCTACCTGGAAGGTGTCTATCTCCAGGTGACAGGTGTTTTTAATCACATACGGTTCTGCTTTCTTGTTTTTAAGAAGAATTACTGGACAGAACAGTTATACTGTTGCCATGCCTGATGCAGTTGTTTAGCATATATGTTGAGAAAAAGACCTGTATATGTATATGTTTCAGATGGAAAGCTCCAGTTCCAGTATTATATCTGGAACAAATGCATTGAGATAGAGGAAAGCAAAACAGCTATGATCTTTATTTGTCCTTGTGGCACACAGTATGAATGTTGCACTATACAGTTCCGTAGCAATGCGTGAATAGATGTATCAAACAAGCAAACAATGCCAATGGACAAGGATAACATAAATTCTCCAAAGATACTGTGGCTTTTGCTTGCTGTCAGTGAGCATTGTATTGATACCAGCATAGATAAAGAACTGCAGAGTTAGGAGCCCGCTGTGGAAAATCCTACCACTGTCGGCATCATCTTTAGATGACTCACAGCTGCTTTCAGTGTTTCTGATACCAAGTAGACCAATTATTGTGGTGTAAACCCAAAAGCTCTTTATGTAAATGAAGTATGATATGTTTATCGACTATACATATTTTAATTTCAGGTCCTTAGAAGACCACCACAATCATCCGAATGTGGCAATGGGAGATCTTCAGTCAGATGAAGAAGATATTATGAATAGTTCTGATGAAGATGATGACACAAATTCCGATTCCAGCAAAGGGGAGCCCGATCCTCAAGAAGATAAACAGGTATCTTTTTATTTTTATCCTCTAAAGCTATTCCTCACTCTTGCACTGTTTTGTAAGTTGTAACTTGTTGGAATATTTTCAGATAAAAGGCTTTGAGATGGTAAAACTTTATATATTTCTTTTCATAATTCTTTTTTTTTTTTTTGTGGATTTTTTTCCTAAAATTTTAATTTAATATGGTGTACATTGATCTTTCACTGAGTCGGGAGCTGTAGGCCTGCCTATCATGCCTGTGTAATAGAGCTACATGCGCAGATGTATGTTTAGAGATCTTTGGTTTTGAGACTTGTAAATACCTTTTAATGAGGCTGTTTATGCTTCACAGGTCCTAGAGTGCACCACGTCTCCCGTGCACTGAACATTTAAAATCAACTTTTCATTTGTCAGCCTTGGTGAAGGCTAAGGAAAGGTGCCAGGTGCAGGTTGCAAAGTCTAAGAAGGTCCTTCTGAAAAAATCTCTCAAACTGCAGTTTTACCTGGATGATCCTACTTTGGGGGTCTCAGCTGTGCAGCAAAAGCTGTGTCCCAATAACCATTTCTGTGCAGACTTTGCATGGTCTCTTGCGATTGCAGGTTCTGCAACAGGGGACAGATGACTGAACCAATTTTTAGTTATTCCGTTTCAATAGCGTGAAACACAAAGGGCTCAACCTACCTTTCAGCATTTAAGTTCCTTAATTCACTCTTATGGTGCTGTGAAGAGTATTGCTTTGTGTGCAAAAGACCTGTTGTTGGAGGGTTGCAGAGCCACCCCTATGGCCCTTAGAGAAGTGTAAGCTACACTTGACTGTTGTGGTTGAGGTCTGACCTTCTACTAGCTTTTGTGAGTGCCAGCTTGGAATGATTTCCCCTATTTTAACCTTATTCTTTGAGTGAGGAGCAGAAAGACAGTGCTCACTACTTAGAATGAAGTTCTGGAGGTCCTATCCCTCTCACTGGGGATACCCACTTTATTCTCAGTCCTGGATGCCATGACACCAGCCTGCTGTAGACCAGTGCGTCTCCTCAGCACCAGCCCTGGCAGCTGTTTCCTTTGTGATAGTAGTTATATTTGCTTCCTTTACTTAAAAATGAATAATAATGTAATTAAAAAAAAAAAAAAAAGGCACTGAGACTTTTTAGAGCTGGAAGAGACTTGATGATGATGTGTCAGACCTGAATGTCATTCAACTAAATCTTCTGAGAAGAATAAATTGGGAGAAGGAAAGGGAGTCGAGGGAAAAGCTTGTTCCTGTGAAACTGAGCAGTACCTGCGTAGAAGCTAACGTACCTTGCGTGCTTCTAGAATTGCCCTCAACTTTTCGGGATGATGTTTTAACAGGAAAGGGTTCCCATCACGAGGCTTCTTGGGCAGGTTTTACAGAGTCATTCAGTGCTTGCAGTGAAGCACCTGCTCAGCGGCTCGCTTCAGCCGCTTGCGGCACGTGCAACTGGGGATTAGCAGCCAGCTTCCTAGTGGGGAGAGCAGCTGTGGAGCAGGATGAGGCAGTCTCTGCATCCATCATCAGCTGGGCTTGTTTTCATTTTTCCTTGCCACGGGCGTGTGGCTGTTTTGATGCTTTTTATCCGTTAGAGAAGCTACAAGGTTCCTTCTTAACAGCAGGCCTGAGAGCCTGATTTGTATCCCTTCGGTTCACCCATTGAGAGACTCTCTTAGGCTCAGGGTACCTTTGGCTGAGCAAATGCAACCTGACCTTTTCAGTGCCAGCTGGTATGTGAAAAGTCTTTCAAATGGGGTTGAAAACAGACTGTGATATTTCACTTTGTAATTGTTTAGTGTTAGCATCTTGTTCTCAAAATACTAATTTTCATCTCATTTGCAAGTGTCACATCTACAGTGATGGCAGGTACCTTGCTCTGCATAATTGAGTTACTTGTGAATTCAGTCTTGGAGGGGAGCGTGTCAGCTGCGCTTGCTAAAAAGGCATCATGGCCTGAGGATGGGTGTTACAATCTTGCCTGAATCCTATTGACCCTCACTGCATAGATCTGAGCATTTTTTGAAAATAAGGTTCATTTTAGAAGTAAAATCACAGCTCTGTGTGAGGATGTCCATGCAGTATATAAAATAATGTGTTTTGCATATATGACATAATGCAACACCAAGTTATTACATTTAGAAATTAATTTAGTAATTCAGCACCGTCAATTAAATATAAAAGAAAAAAATAATCTAGGTATCTTTTTTATTTTGAATATAACAATATTATGGGTTCCATTGTTTGATTTCCGGCACTTGAGACTTGTCTGTGGGCTCAGAGAAGACCTAAAGCTTCGGATGAATCTTGCAACACTAGGGCTTATGAACCAAAGGTTCATAGAGGCAGTGTCATGGAATCATAGAATCATATAGGTTGGAAGAGACCTTTGGGATCATCAAGTCCAACCATCAGCCTTACTCTACAAGTTCTCCCCTACACCACATCCAATCTACTCTTAAACACAGTTAGGGATGGGGATTCCACCACCTCCCTGGGCAGCCAATATCTTTTCTAGATGAACTGTTCAATGTCTGTATTATGCTACCATACTCAATACAGCCTCCCCAGGACTTCCATCACACTTGTTTTCTGTATCCTGTGATGTTTCAGTGCTCCTCATCCACGCTCTTTCTTTGCAGCCCATTGAAAGGAAAGCCTGAATATCTAATAGATGTGGTGACAGCTGGCAGCAGAGGAGCATATGGCAAACCATGAGAGCTGTTACAGAGAAAGGTGTTTTATCTGAGGGAAATTGTACATGGGAGTTACACTGTGTAGGAAACATATTTGCATGCTGACACCTTGTCCCTTTTGCTTTGCTATACCTGTCCCTTCTATCTGGTGTTGAACAGTAGCGTTGAATTTTTGGAAGTCAAATGTGCGCACATAAACACTGTGGAGGTGACTATGTTTTTTAAGTAGGCAACAAGGTTCACACTTTTACAGCTCTGCAGTACAGTTGCTATGTCTTTCAGCAACTCTGTTAGTAGATGGTCAGAAGCTGATTTTTCTCTTCGGTGTGATATTTTTCTCCTTTCGTCTTCTTTTTCTGTAAAGAAAACATGTATTTCTTACAAGTTGTTCCTGAAACCCATCTGAGCTTACTGCAAATATTACTCTTGCTCTATTAATCAGAAAAAAATCCTAAATAATAATAAAATATTATGTGTATTTTACTACTTTGGCTAACTAATAATTGTCACTTGCTAGAGCTTCATTTATATAGCCTTCAGTGCTTCCTGTAATAATTAAATAGAAAGGTTGGTAATGTTAGAAAAACTGCTCATTGTAAGAAAAACTATTCAGCTAACAATGTTGTTTCCAGCTACAGATCCTGAAAAGCTAGAAGATTTCAAAATCGGGAGATTACAAAGCAGTATAAACCACTTTTATTACACATAACTATAGAATAATTACATTGAATTTGGGGAAATACTAGCCTGAAATTATTTTTATGACCATTTTAGCAGGTGGATAGTATAACATGTAATTTTATTTGCAGAGGAAGGCAGCTGGAAAGAAAACAAAAGTTTACCATATCGCCAAGGAGATCATGAGCTCCGAGAAAGTGTGAGTGTCAACGCTAGAGTTAACAGTTTCTCAGTTTATTTTAATTGGACAGTTAAAATGTAACTATTTGCTTTTTCTTGCTTTTCTGATAGGTTTGTGGATGTGCTAAAGCTCTTACACATTGTAAGTATAAAAAAACCCCAACAAAGCAGCTTCCCCTTCTTTTTGTTTAATCTGTTAAAGTTCTATGTTTAGGCTTTATTGCAGTGACTTTGACTTTTCCTGCCATGTATACATATTCAAAATGTAAAAATTAATCTAATTAAGCAGCAGTTTAAAGTTTCAGATTTTATATAATGGGTGAATATTTTGGTGGTTCCTTCTGCATCTCCTTAATTAATGTATGCGATCTTCCAGCTGAGTGGGGGTACTGCTTGAATGTTGCAAATGGAATATATATCCATTTATGTTAATCAGCATCATATTAATAAGCCAGCTTGTACCATAGCAACCAAAATAAAATCTTTGGGTAGAATAACTTTTAAAGTAGCAGCAGGAGGCAGGAACAATTTACCTTTAGAAATAAAACATAAAAATAAATGTTCTTTAGGTAATCTAACTAATTAGCTCTAATGGTGCATCCATCACCATGGCAGCATATCTTTTGGGCTGCAATTCTTTGACAGATGCTTGCTTTCTGATAACAGCTGTGATTGTAGTATGTGCGATGTGCTGTCCACAGCAAGGGTTAAGAGTTTAATCCATATTTATGCAGACCACTCATCTGTTAAAAATGCTGTGTAGAAGGTGCTAATAGTAAATTCATGAAGAATTTTGGGGTTTGTGTCTTCTGTCAACATCTAACTGCATGTGTTTGTACCATTTTGTCACTCTAGGAAGTACAAGCATAGTGATTTTTTTTTTCCTTGGGCGGTAGAAGAAGAGGTTATATTGCAAACAGATGCATTGGTCTCTTGGTCTCTTGAGAAGCATGTTCTGTGAGACTGGGAACAAAGGCTCTTAGAGATGGATGTATACAGTCCTGTAATGCAGAGAACTTTCAGGAAACAAAAAGCTTAGCACACCGCTGGCCGATGCCTCTATTGCTTTCCATGTTAGTATTTTCTTATTCTGTTCAGGCTTGGTTTTTAAAAGCTGAGTCAGGCAGTTGCGGCCAATATATAACTTATATTCAACATGGTTTCTAGTACAGAGCTCAAGCTTAAATACTGGTTAAAGGAAGAGAGTTGTCCTAATGAGTATAGACAAGTTTTAAACTGTATTATTTTTATTTATCATATTTTCCAGGCATATAACATCTATCTTAAAGGTGTCTTCTCTTTTCAGTGTATGAGTTCGTCCAGTAACATGTGCAGTACTGGAAGAAAAGGCTGTTTTGAGCAGGATGCAGACAAGCAGAAACAGAATGCAGCAGAGTAGGGAGTTTAGGAAGTTCCTAGGATAAAATTAAGATTGTCTGGGCAGTGTAAATATGCATGCTGTAGGATGTGTTTTGCTTTGTTTTAATGGATAACTTGCAGCTCTACTCATGTAAGTATGCTTGTTTCTAGCTGCCAAATAAAAAACATTTAGAAATGTTTTTGTTGGCTAGCAATAACAACCAGCATGTATTCAGCCTGGTCTTACAGAGAGGATGCTAGGTTAGGAGTTGAGGAAATATGTGTCCTCATCTTGTCAGTTGGCCTGCAGCGTGAACCTTGGTGACTGTCCTTGTCAGTGAGCACTAGGTTTGAGGCTCTGTGCATGTGCATTCTTCATGAAATAAAATTACTGTGCCTGAGAGAAGCTGCAGAAACACATGTTTTATTATTTCCACAGAGTTTTATGCCTGAGGATTTGTGTATGTTCCTCACAGACATTGTTAAATTGTAAATTACCCACAGTAAAGATTTGGTTGGTCAGGGGAGGCTCTGTTGCACCTTCTGAACCATTTATTAGTGGTTTTCCAAAGCGTACATGCTCAAAATCTAGCGACTAATTGCAGTAGTGGCCATCTAGGAGTTATGATTAAGGGAGTGGAGCATCTCCCATATGCGGAAAGGCTGAGGGAGCTGGGTCTCTTTAGCTTGGAGAAGAGGAGACTGAGGGCAACCTTATTAATGTTTATAAATATGTAAAGGGTGAGTGTCAGGAGGATGGAGCCAGGCTCTTCTCAGTGATATCCAGTGATAAGACAAAGGCGCAATGGGTGCAAGCTGGAGCATAGGAGGTTCCACTTAAATATGAGGAAAAACTTCTTCACAGTGAGCGTAACAGAACACTGGAAAAGGCTGCCCACAGAGGTTGCAGTCTCCTTGGAGACATTCAAAACCTGCCTGGTGTGACTTTCCTGTGTGACCCGATCTAGGTGTTCCTGCTCCAGCAGGATTGGACTAGATGATCTTTCAAATAAATCCCTTCCAATCCCTCATATTTTGTGATTCTGTGATCTGAGGTTGATAGTATTCTCCTCTGTCTTTCCAGTGCCAGTTAATGCAGCTCATGGCTTTTGATACAGCCAGGGAACTGGACTGTTGATGTTAAGAAAAGGGGTTTTAAGTTGCTGCTGCTTAGAGCATTCGAAGTGGACTGTAAAGTAGTTGAGAAGGTAGGAATGTGATTGCAAACTGGCTACAAGTACCACTGAACATTTTTTTAGCTTTTTTTTTCTTTTATATTGATGAAGTCAATAGTGAAGTGGAGCAATTCTTCCAAGATGCCAGGGTGCCAGCTTGTACGTACACTGTCACTCTTAGTAAGTGCACCTGGCTGCTTCTGTTGAAGACAGACTACAAAACTGCTCTTAAAAAATTATAAATACTTGGGGACATTTCTGTAATACAAACTAAGTTGGTCATAAGACAGATAAGGGACTTAACTGGCATTGCACACTGATGCTCTCAAACACACTCAGGCAAAATAGGTTGCTTGAGGGAAGAATCAGACATCAGATGTTATCTTGAATTATCTGTAATTTTGCAACTATCCTAAATGCTCTTTGAGAGGACAAAATTGCAGCAAAATGCTATTAGAAACTCCTGAGAACAAAGAAGCTTAATTCAAACCAGCTCATCCGTATGCATCTTTGTGAGATGGTTCATGCATGGCCTCCAGAGGGTAAGCACAGGTTGAAAAGATAAGAGAAATGCTGTTTCTTCCCTAAGGGCGCTTGGGGTGGGGAGGGAGGAAGAGGAAGGAAAGGTGAACTGGAAGTAAAACATGATTGAGGTAAGAGAAACAAGCTTGTCACCCTGTCTGAGGTGCTCTGTGCCAGAAAAAAAAACACCTGGTGTTCCTGGAAAAGGAGTTAGGCAGGATTGGTGACATTTGTACTTTGTTTTGGGATTCTTTGGAAATGGTTTGCTTTGCACAAGTGAGAAGACCTACTCAGCAAGACCTGGGTGGTGTAAGAGAAGCTGCCTGGCTTATTTGCTCTCATTTCTTTTACCCGTTTTTGTTCCAAATGTTTTTTTTTTTCCGAACCCACTGCTCCTTTTGTTCTCCCATCCTTTTTGATTTTGTTTGCCTGCTGGCTGCTATGGTATGGGCTTCTGGTCCAGCAGAGGAACATGTTTTTTGGGATAGCTCTTTCCACTGCAAGGTTTAGCGTATAACTTTGTGCCATGTGACTGAAGAAAAGCTTAAGCCTGTGGGCTTTTGCCTGAGATTTTAGTTTTATGTATCCGACTTAGACCCCTGTTGTGTCCTTATTATGACTGCCAGAGCAAATAGGTGTTGTCAGGAATCACCTCTAACATTTCGTCAGCCACAAGATCAGCCTCTTATTGGAGAAGGCAGATAAGAGGTCACACATCTTCCTTTTTTCTATTGCATGTCTTTCCAAAGACACAAGAGTGAGAAATTTTGGTTTAATATGTTTGCATTTTCAGAAGAAATTGCAAAATTATATATATTTATAAAAGCTATGTACTTAGTTTTATATATCTATAAAACTTTGAGCTTTTATATTATATATTTTAGCCAAGCATTATGAAAAATAAGTCAAAGTAGATTTGGAAAAAGAATGTAATGTGCATATTGAGAAATAAAATAGCTATGGTTTTTGGAGCAAAGGAAGTCTTGACCTCTGGTTGTGGTTTACAACTGACCTACTGTTTGGCTGGGAAAAATTCTCTCAGCCTCCAACTCCTTTTTCTCCAACTGTAAAACTTCACTGGTTGACCAGCCTGAGATGAATATGCTGATAAAATCTTAGTCTATGAAGTGCTTTAGAATGGCAGATTGAGAGATTTGACAATGAATTGCAGCTGTAGTGATCTTATTAAGAAAGGTAATAATATAGTTGTGGTTTGGAAGGAAACAGTGTTCTACTACCCAGCCTATTCCTTGAAATAACGTTCTGGGAATGTGTCACAGTCATTTGTGTCACAATGTGTCACAGTATGAATGTGTCACAAATAATTGATTATTGTAAGAAATTAACTATCTTGTATTGTTAAAGACTTATAACTTATTTTACTACCTGAGAAAAAAGGTGTGGAAGTTCTTGGCAGCTTTCCAGAAGCAGTATCATATGTTTGAAAAATGCCAGGATCCACACCCATAGTCTTCATTAAGTATCATTCCTGTAGTTGAACTTAACAGTTTATGGCTAATAGTCTAAACTCTAGTTAAGCCTGCTGATTTGTATTTTAAATAATGTATTTGTGAAAACTCAGTAGCTGTATTCCTGGCAGTCGTGTTTACAGTTTGTCACATATAGACGCCTGGATGTTCCCCAGAGTGTGAAACTTCCTCCCCTTCCCTCTTCCCCCCCCCCATAGGATGTGTGTCCGTGTGTTCCTTGAAAAGCGTCCAAGCGCAAACATATTTTTTTCCTTAAATTAAACTGATATTTGAGCTATCTGCAGGTGTATTTAGCTGGGAGTTGTACCTCAGCGGAAGGGATTATGGCTTATTTTTGCTTTGCTGATGGTATGTTGTAGGAGAACAGATCCAAGATGAATATTGGTTGAAGCCTTAGGAGTAAAATACATGACCGTGCTTAGGTCATGTAGTTCTTTCTCTCAGTTAAATTTCCAAGAAGCTTTAATTTCACCCAATTGAAATTATTTTCTTTGGGTTATTAGATACCTGAAGGTGCACTTGACCCAGTCAGCAGCTGAGCAAGGGTTTGGTCTGGTCAGTACCTATTTTGTTGTACAAGTAAACCTCGCTCCTTTGCTCCTTAGACTGAGGCGGGCAGGTCCCTTCACTGCGCGCTGGGAATCCTCCGCTGGAAAGAACTGAGAGGGATTGTGAGTCAGGGCCTTTGCGAAGGGGAAGTGTGTGGGCTGGTCTCAGATGATTCACAACAGGGTCAGGATTATTTCACGTATCACAGCCCTTTGCTTATTTAAGGAAGCTGCGTTGAAGGAAAGGTGGGAGCAAACAAAAGCAGCAATGGTGGTATCCTCCTCAGATATGGTTTAAAAGCTGCACAGTTTTAGGGGGAATGTATACAAATAGAATAAATAAAATTCCCCTAAACATTTTCAAGTTGAAAATGTTTTATGAGGCAGTAATTCAGCAATATATACTTAGCAGCCTTTAAAGCTGTCTAAACTAGATTTTCATATGGACAAGTACCCAGTGGATTGCTGGTTTAGTCTAGAATAAACTAAGACTGTTTCTGGTTTGGAAAGAATGTGCTTTCCAGCACTGATGATGAGTCCTGTCCTCTTAAAGGAGCTGTATGAGGACAACTGCCTCTGCCTAAGCCGTAAAAAGTGGTATCAGAAGATTATTAGTGGGCCAGAACATAATGTAGAACTAAAACTGTAAACCAGCATTTCAGAAAGTGTTCAATAGCCTCCCTTCCCTTCTGAAAGGAAAAATTATCCTAGTAAGAAGCTGGGATCATTCAGTGTAACTAGCATAATCTTCTGTTTTGGTTTTTAGAGTTTGGTTTGGTTTTTTTTTGTTTAAATGAGCAAGATTGTAATATTTGAAAAGCTCGTTTTTAATTAGAAAAGATTGCTCTGAAATTCACTGTAGTGGATTGCTGCATTGCTTCAATTTCTAGGATAACTCAGGTGACTAGCTTTAAACAGACTGATGAAAGCACTGCTCTTCAGTGGTGTGACAGAGTACTATACTCTAAATATGTGTGTAATATGAATCTCTTCTTGCAGCTATTATTAACAACAGTGATTCTGGTTTTATGTAGCAGTAAATTGATTTAGTTTTAGAAGGAATTAGGTTCTGGTGCGTTCAATGACTATTCCTGCCATTTCCAATTTTTAAGTCATTCACCTACTCAGATAAAAAGTTGTCCTTGTCTGAATACATTCCACCCTTTGGAGTGAAATTTCACGCTTTACTTTTTAAGTTAACATATTTTGCATTTGGTAATTAAACTATGCCTATTTTATGTTTTGTCCTTTGGGATAAAAAATTACTTTCTCAGAAGGCCAGTGCCTTCAAGTGTAAACAGCGTTAACCCTAACCTTGTTATATTTGCTTGACTTTTCCTACCCCTACTCCCCAGGCATGTGCTCTCTGCCTTCAACTCTCTAAGTTTATCTCGAGATGAACATGGTGTGACAGTTACTTCACACCCACTGCCAGGTTAAAAATAAATCTTAATATGATTACAGTGACAAATACATTGTACTGCTTCTGTAGTGCTCTTCTGATAATTAAAAAAAAAAAAGAAAAGGAAAAGAAAAAGAAAAAAAAGCATTGAAGTTTAGCTCTTTTGTTGTTTAGCAGGCTGGTTTGCATCATTTGAAAGCTTCACCTTATCTTTCTTCCCTGTGTTTCCTCTCTGCAGGGCTTCCTCAGTTGTGAAAAGGGACGTAGGGGGTGACGAAATAAAGTTTTGGTTGGCTGTTTTAATGATAGAGTCTTTCAGGGTGTGATCCAAAGCCTGAGGAAGCTTATGAACTTTGGATCAAGCCAGTCAAAACCTCAAATCTTTATTTAGAAAAGATTCTGCAGACTCTTTGCTGTATCTAGAAGTTAAATAAATGCTCTTAACTTCAAATGACATTCCTGTCTTATCTAGTGGTGCTTAAACCTGGCTCCCTGCTCTCCTTTGATTGTTTGGTCAGGGAAAAGCCTGGATTGTTGATTATGCTACAGACAAAACTGCTTTTCTTTTCGTTGTGCAAGTAGCACAATGTGACATTGGGATAAAATTCTTGTTTCATCCCGTGGCAGAGTGCATACAGTATATTGTGTGTGCATGTGATGGGGGGGAAGGGGGAGAATATTATCATAATATGATGATGCATTTTGCATGAAGCTCTCCAGAATGCCTCATTTGAGCTTTTGCCATTGTAATTCCATGTATCATTTCAGTGTTAAGCAATGCCCTAGGGTCAGGAAAGCCCATAAGATGCAGCTGGTAGTTAACCTATGTGCCACTAGTCTGCACAGAGGATGTAAAACAGAACATTTCCATATGAATAACGCCATCTGTTTTTTAACTCCCGTGCATTTAGTTCTCAGCCTTCCCCCATCACAGCCATTGCCCTGTATCTCCTTTCAGTTTCTTGTCATAACTCTGCCCAGTCACAGCCTTGGTGACCCAGAGGGTCACAAAGCAAGAAAGTGTGTCTGGAGCTCACGCTGCCCAGAGCTGATGTAATGATGAGAGAGGGCAAGGGGAAGTTGAGACTTAAGTTTGAGAGACCCTAAGTAGTCCCAGATGCTGGACTGATGAGATAGCTAGTAAGACCTGTAGTAGTAGACCTGGGAAGTGGGAAAGAAGGGGCTTAATTTTTAATTTTTTAATTTTTTTCCAACTTGAGGACCCAACAGATTTTCAAAGGCAGGTGTGGACCCCATCCAGATTTAAAATATAACTCATTCTTGTACTTAGGAACACATTGTTTGGTCACCTTTTTCAAGCCACCTATTAATTGTGCATGCATTGTCAGGTTTCAACAGACCACAAACTTAAAAAGAGCTATTATGAGTTGTCTTTTTTCTGCTATTGCTCTAATTTGACTTAATTTTTGTCAGTTTAGACAGTGTTATTTTTAAAGTTGAAATGCTAAATTGCTAACATTTTCTGAAAATTGTGTTTGCAAGTGATTAAGGAAAATACCCCATGTAATGGATGCTGAGTTTCATTGAGGATACAGTCTTGGCCATACTGATTTGCGTGTGGCCAAGATTTTAATTCTAAGTAGTTCAATGAGGACCAATAAACTTCAGCTCTGCCCTGTTTGGGAGCTGACTCTCGTAGCATAAAAATGTTACAAGAAGATCCTTCCAAGTGTAGGTGTGATTTTCCTCCTCCCTGTAAATGTTTTGAAGGTACCAATGTTGGGTTAGACCATTATTAACATTTGAAATCTCATAGTTCCTACGTGTTGTTTCTGTCTATTTTTGTTAGATGGTAATTTTCCTGTATATAGAAGAGCTGCTGTGTATAGTAACTGTGATTTTAATTCAAGAGGCACTTGGGGCTTATCCGAAAGGGCTTATGAAAACTAGTATGATTTTAACATAAAGTATTAAGATTATATTAGCTGATACAACATTTGCTTTTTGACCCAAATCTGTGCAAGGAGATACTCAAGGTTCCCAGTACCTTTGCAGTTAGAAGCTTTTTTTCCCCTCACTGAATTTTCCTTGTAAGTAGTATCAGCACATTCCTTAAGGGCGCGTTTTAAAAATAATGAACAAATTCTACAGTACGCATACAGGAGCAGGAAAGTAAAGCTGCAGCATCAAACCAAAGGGATTAAGGCAGTCCCAGGGGAGTAAGTTGAAGCTGCTGAGAAACATAACCCAGATGGTACCCGCCTTGCCTTCTGTAATAGGGAGCAGCGCCTGGAATGTCTGCCGAGAGAACACCGTTGTCTGTGTTGGTGCTTTGAAGGCTATTCTCTTATGGGAATGGGGGGGTTCTGTCCTCTTTGTACTCCGGCAGGATTTCCGGGACGCGGTGGCACATGCCTCAAGGCAGCTTGGAAAGCCAGTGATTGAGGACAGAATCCTGAATCAGATCCTGTACTACCTACCTCAGCTGTACGAACTCAACCGGGACCTCCTGAGGGAACTGGAAGAGCGATTATCTCACTGGTGACTATCAATGAAGGGATACCACTCCTTTGATGTTGTTGAAATTTATCTGTGGGGCTTATGTGACTCCATGTGACCACGGTTTGACTCGTTTGTGTTTCACATGCCTTCTCAAATGACAGAATTGACTTTGAAAGTACAGCAGATAATTTTCTGGTTAGATGTACTTTTTGCCATTTATATGTATCTGGAAAGGTCCAAAAGGCATGTCAATACATGGTTTTAACAATCACACTTTTTAACTTAAAGTTGCATTTTAAATTTAAAGTTCTGGCCCCTGCATGGGCATGATAAGTGGGCTGATTTTATTAGAAGAAAAGGATGCTGTAGAAGAAGGACCGGTTTGCATTTTAAAGGTAGCTGAGATCTACTAATTAGGCACAGTGTTGACTGACAGCCACAATCCCATTGAAGTCCATTCTCAGTTACAGTGCTGGGTGGGTCTAAACCAGCTGTACAAAGCCTACTGACAAAGGCGTTGAGATGGGCAAAGACTGTAATCTCACGCTTGCTATTAAGGGATGGAGACTGCATCTCGAAATTTGAAGATCTGTCTCCTCAGAAATCCAGTTTATACTAAAGTGTTCAAGCAGTTAAAGACCTTTATAAACAGACTATGCACTAAGTGGTTACTGCCCTGTACTAAACTAGTGTGTCAGGGTGTGTCTGGTAAGGTTTTTGAGAGTATCTACTCAGATGAATGCCTGTCTGCTGAACTATAAGCTTTTTGTTCAGAACATAAACTAGCACATATTCCTGTGAAAAAGATGGATGTTCTGCTGTGGGGTTAAGATGTACACTCTTGTTAGCTCTTTCTAATTGCTCTATCTTTCGTTTCTAGGCTCGAACATCAAAGAATTGCTGATATATTTGTTAAAAAGGGTCCCTACTTAAAGATGTATTCAACTTACATCAAGGAATTTGATAAAAATGTTGCACTATTAGATGAGCAGTGTAAGAAGAATGCAGGTTTTGCTTCAGTAGTCAAGGACTTCGAGGTACAGTATTTTTTTGTAAGATATATCCTATGTTGTGGGTTCTTTTCAGCAGCGGTGATCTTCTATAAAGCCTTAGAGACTATCCTCCAGTTTTCTTTGGATTTTTTTTTCTGTAGTCTTGGCTTGAGACTTAGAAGGAAAAAACTAAATTCAGATTTTGTGAAGTAACTAGTGATTTTGGCTCCTCCCACTGTGAGATGGGATACAGGAGCTTAATTTTCAGAAAATGCAGCACTTGCTACAAATTTTATCAAAGACACATTAAGAAAATCTCTAGCTGCTTTGTTTTCAGTTTTGTCTTCTGATCGCACTGTGCACCAATTAGCTGTCCTATTTCAACCCGGTTGAATTTTCTCTTACATCATAGGGCAGTAGCTTACTCATGGGAAGGGTGTTTCATTTCAGTTGGAAACATCAAAAAGTCAAATTTCTCATCTGTGTCTTTCGAGAAGTTTCAAACCCAGCACAGGCAGGGATCAGTTGAAAGCTGATTCATGGGCCTACGAGCTTTGCCAGATTTTTACATAACTCCCTTAAAACAAATCAGAGCAGAGGAGCAAGCTCCATAAGCACATGATCCACACACAAACTGAATTTACCTCCTATTACATGGGCTTCCCCTTGGGTGCTCTTTGCTGTCTTTGCTAAGGAGTAGTTAGAAAGGCTACTTTTGGTGGGCAAAGGAAGAGTTTGAAGTAGTCAGCAAAGACAGGAAGAAGGAAAGGCCTGAAACTGTTTCAGGTGCACATGATTTTGAATGCAAACTCAATATAATTAACATTTTTCAAAGCATGAATCTTTTAATTCTGCCTTGTCTTTAGAGATCTGGATTAATTAAAACTGCTTCAGTGAATGCTGCTGTCTTCTCTGCCTTTCCTCCTGATGGGCACTGACAGCAATTACGAAGGCTCACGTTGCCCTTGCCACTGGTGTTTCCTTTGTTTCTGGGAAGCTTCGCCTCGCAGCCTCATAAGCAAAAGCAGAGCCAGCCTTTGGAATCTACAGAGAGTGGGAGTGCTTACCGATGTCTTTTAACTCGTGATTAATTTTGCATTCAGTCTGCTACCCCGGGGAAATACTCGCTCCATGGTGCAACGTTTAATACTGTGATAGCACCTTTCAAAGATAAAGTTTATCCAGTGTAATGGTTGTTTGTTTGTAGGCATGATTTCTTTTGCTGGAACCCTTTGGCTACCACAGAATCATTACTTATTTTGTGTGTTTCTTTCAGATGAGCCCCCGCTGTGCTAGCCTGGCCCTCAAGCACTATCTGCTCAAGCCAGTTCAGAGGATTCCCCAGTACAGGCTCCTGTTGACAGGTACCGTCAAGCTCTTTCACAGCCTTAAGAAGCCAGTCTTCACACGTCCCAGGAAACTTGTTTTCAGGTGGTTGTATCCATCCATAAAGCTTGTTTATCTGACTTCAGACATGTGGAGCTTTTCCAAAAACGTGGCATGGGTTTAGAGGCTTTCTTTGTTAATATTGATGGCAATAAGATACACAAGCGAGGTGCCGGTATTCCAAACGCTGTGGTGTGTTCTCTGCTGGTACGTTCAGCAGAGCTTGGAAAACATGAAACCTGTGGTGGGTTTTGTTTGTTTCTGTGGTAATAGAAGCCTGCAGTTTCCTTAGAGGATTGGGAATGCGCCTGTTGTGCTTTGGTTTGGAGTTTTTTGGGACACTTTTTGGCTTTGTTCTTTTTTTAATGAAGGAAAAAGGTAGTATGGAAAATTGGAGCTAGGAGAAGGAAGTAAAACATGTTTCTGCAAGTGTGAACTTCTGCAAGTAGCTTTTCCATTTCTCCCCCACCTCCCCAGGTGTTTTATCTTTAAAATCCATTTTCTTTTAAAGGCAAAAGCCATGTTTTTAGTGTACGTTACTGGTAAGTGCTTAAGACTTGCTACATTGTAGGGTGAAAAACTGGTTTGGGACTAAGAAATCCGGGCTCTGTACCCTGCTCTGGCACTGGCATGTTTGGGTGACCTCAAGCAAGTCATATCCATGATGCTGTGTTTTCTATTCTATAACAGGAGAGCAATGATAGAAACCGCCTTTGTGAAGTATTTTGAGATGTGTTTGTTGTAAAAGGGGGATGGCTCCTGTAAGGATTTGGAAATACTTAAGGCATTGTTTTTGAAAGCCGTTGCTTCTTGATGAACAATTTAAAAATAGCTTCTGTTTATGTAGTAACTGCAAAATAAAATGCTCTGTGACCTTTTTTTTTGGCTCTGTAGCAGCTTGTTGGCATTTCCCCAGCAAGTACTTAGACTAGTGATGCTGTGGGAGATACAGACTTCAGTGTTATACAGCAGTTACCAAGTTATTAACGTTGACTGTTTTCATTTTAATCATCTCATTAAAGTCACAGGTGTTGAAAAAAGGGTGAAAAGCCCTTACTGAATAGACTTCTTTGTAGGGGACAATCTTAGTGACTCTTAATTGATTAAATCAAACCATGAAACAACATTTGGGGAGTTGCTTTATATTTTAAAAGAATACTGACTTCAGGCATGGTACAGGCTTGTTATACACTGCAAAAATCAGTGGAGCTTTGGCTAAGTTCAAAGATTTTAATTAAAAACATCAAACAGAGGATCAGGAAGGAGTAAATGCCTTTGTCAATATACATAGCAAAGTGAGAGATGTCAGGGGTGAATGACGCTGAAACAAAGCTCAGATGCTAAAGGGGAGTTCCTCGTGACCAGTAACTGTTATTGTGGCTGGGACAGGCTGTTTTTGACCTGAAAAAAACTCATTCTGTGGTGGTGGGGGTTGCTGTGCATGTCCCTAGTCTGCACACCTTACTGTGGCTCTAAATACACCTGCAAATGTGAAGGCTATTGACAGGAACAGGATTGCAGTGCTGGCTGCTGATTTAGAAAAGTAATTTTCTCTTGTTCTATGGGAGCCATAAAAGATGTCAGACTGAGAACTTAATTATGCTGGGGCTGGGGGGTGTTATTTTGGGTCTGTTTCATTTTCAGTCTGTTCCATCTATCACATGTTTCTGTTTTTCTTAAGTTCTCCCTCTTTCATATCCAATCTGTGGATGACCTGTCCACTCTGTTGCCTTCCAGCAGCCCTCTGTAGTATTGATCAATCTCTGTAGGAACCTGTGCTGCAAAACCTTTGGAGGACACAGGAAATATTTGGATCTGTGATTGCAGTGGATGAGATACAGGTCTGCAGCAGCTGCCCAGGCTGAAGACAGGGGAGACAGCGTGGGTGAGGGAGGAGGGGGCAGCGGGTAAGAGCAAGGGAGCGAAAATAATCCAGGAAACAAAGCTACTCGGCCTGAGTCAGCAGGGATTTCTTCCTATTTAGATGTTCTGTGTCAGTGGGACAGCTTTGTACTGGTAACCTGCTGCTCCATGGTCACATCACAAGATTGTTGCTGTGCTTTGAAGTGGAGTTACTTTTCTGCTAACAAAAGCAGGAGCAGGTGGACTCATAAATCAGCCAAGGAGAGGCACAGCTCAGCTGTGTTTCTGGTTAATTATACAGCTTCTCCAGTCCAGCAAGTGAACTTCCGCTTCTCCACATACTGGCCCCAAGCTTTACACAGCAATTATGAGATGGGCTTTGGGTGAGGTTAATGAGAGGCCTCTGATTTCTGATAGAAAGGAAGGAAGGAGAGGTGATTCTCTCCTCCCCAAAACCCTCTGTTTCGCGGAGATGACTTGAGACTGTACAATATGAACAGGCTCTTCATTGTCGTAGGATAAACCTCTCTCCTCTTTTTTTTTTTCCTCAACATAAACTCGCAGAGTCTTTTATTACCCTGAACCAGGCTATAGTGAAGGGAGGCTGAGGGGGGAGAAAAATAAGCCTTTGAGTGTGCTGCTCCTTTGCAGGTTGGAAATAGAGTTGTCAGGCTTGAGGGCAATTATGTGTGGGGGAACGATTGCTTTGAGTTCAACTTAATTAAATTAGACAACCTGAGACAAAAAGTAGTTAAGGAAGCAGAAGAGAATTTTTTAGCAGGGGAAGACGTGATAGTTGCTGCCCCCCAGCAAGAAGGAGGAGAGAATTGCTGGCTGCTGTCAGGTAGGAGCAGGGCATAAGGAAATTTTGTTCACCACAGAAACAGTATTTGCATGCTTTTGTGTTGATTTTTGTTGTGTTTTGGGGTATCCAGCAGAGTTAGGAATTTCAGTCTGCCTTTCTGAAGGTATGCTTAGGTTTCTTAGTCTGAACAACTAAAGTACATTTCAAAGGGGAAAACTTTTGGCAAAGGCAGCAGATACCATTCCACCTTAATATTTGACGTCTGTATTTATTTTATTTAGGAATATTTTTGCTAAATTTTTACTGTAACTCTATTCATGTCTGTAAAATGCTCTTGTCTGCATAATTTAAGCCAGTACCTCCAGAAGGTTGTTGCAAGCACAGAATTTCCACTGTCTATTCACAGAAGAGACTAAAAATATCTGTCCTGATGCTTCTCTGAAGCTGACTTTTAGGTATGAACTGAGGTCTGCTTACTGGACATACATAGGGAATATTAAGATGAAAATTATGTAACTATTTCTCACTTTCAGGATTTTACAGTTGTAGGTTTTATTGGCTGCTTCAGTCTTGTGCAAAAGCTGCCTTCCTTTTAAAATACAGAATTTTAATGATGCAATTGTGTTAACATACCTAATTTTCTTCCTTTATGGTATTATTAAAAATGTTAGAATATACCCATAAAAAATATTTTTGAGTGACATAAAGTGTTGCTTTGGGGAACATGTCATAAAGCATGAATATACCAAGATTTTTTTTTTCCTCATGTTAGGTCTCTGGGTTTAAGTTTCCAGGGCAATTACTTTGGATATTAAATTGGATGTCTCCATGTATTAGGGACAGTTTCTTAGAGTGCCAGCAGTATTTGCAGACAAATAAATTATACCTGCCTCACCCCTTGTAGAGGTGACCGTGTGCTCAGCAACTTTAAAGAGCTGATATTTCAGTACAAACTGTAGGACTCATTCTTTTTACTGGGAGGTTCACCCTGAAGTCCTTTGTGCTGGCCCCAATGAAGACCAAGTTGCATTTGTAAAGCTTTAACTTGTTTGGATTATGGTGGAACCCCAAGCCTGCTCTGCCTGGGCAGCTTGGCTGAGCTCTGACTTGAGAGAGGGCCCGTCAGCAGGCAGGGCAGTAGAGGGCAGCTGGTGCTAGGTGTGTGACCAGTTCCTCCAGCTTAAACCAAGTTTAAAACAATGCAGACTCTTCTCAGTTCCTTTCAAAATACCTCCTCTTAATTTTTTTTTTTTTTTTTAGTCCCACCAGCTTCTTACCACCATAATCCAAGGTGAAGCAAGATAAATTTTGCTTTTAATGGAATGTGTGTCCACCTAAATATTATGATGGAATCTCTGGTAGCTACTAATAGCACGAGATCTTGAGGGATGTGAAAGATGCAATATTTATGGACTGTAGCTGGAGAGGTTTCGGTGCCCTGTCAGACTTGTCTTAAGAGACCACAGGTTGACCACTGCCTGATAATGATTAGACAATACTTCCAGGAGAGCAGAAAGCAGTGGGTGTTCCTGTGGCCAAGCCAGACCTCCCAGCGCTCCCTCCCCGCTGGAGATCCCAGCCAGTTCCTCTTCCTCCACTCCAACTTGCTCTTCACGCTTCTCTCTTGAATCCTCTCTTAGGTCTTTGCCAAAAAATAAAATTTCAGTGCCAAATACTCCTCTCCCTGTAGTTCTGTTTTTCTCAAAGCCTTCATGATCTTTGTAGCATTTCTACTGCAGAAACATGTTTCATAATTCCCTTTTATTTTTGCATAAGGAAAAGATTACAATACACTGAGTGGTCTCCAAGGGGCATGTGTGAAGCAAGACATCTTACGAAGGCAGGAACAATTGGCTCCTGATTCTTCTTGAGTAGAAGGATGAATTTGGGTAGGGCAAGCATATGAAAGTTGGATTATTTCACTCCTACATGGAACTTGTACAACTGCAAAGCTAAAGTAGAATGCTTGCTAGTTCACGTGATTACTTTTCAGTAGATCTGCCAGAATCTAAATACTTCATTTAAAATGTAATTACAAATCAGTATTTGTTGATATTATCATTTTAACACCTATATTGCTTTGAAAGTTTCTGATTTCTTTCCATTTTAAGCAGTTCAAAATTGTGGGGAATAGATGATTGACTTTTTACTGAGGATATATATTAATCTTAAACAGAATATTGTACTTTTTGGTGAACTAGATGTTAGACCATGGAATGGAAACTTGAGGGGGGTGTCTTCTTGTATAGTCATACATTTCGAGTTAATTTTAGCTAAATAAAATAGATTTTAAAACTGCCAAGACTTTAATGGATTGAGGGTGCCATCTCGTGGCTGAGAAACTAAATTTATAATTGAAAACCAAAAGTGCCTATTGGAACATTGAGGAGGGAGGTATAATACTTTTATTATTGAAAAATATTAATCATAATCAGATCTTCTGTAATGGACCACTTTTTCTTAGCTCCTGTCAACAAGTTATGTGCTCAGGCAAATGTCTGTAATGTTCAGAATTTTTTGCAGCAGCCTAAAAGTAAATGATTGCAAGTACGTAGTTATTTTTCACTTCTTGCTGTGTTCTGGAATAATACATGCCACATATCATTTGTCTTTGAAGAAGGCCACTGCTTCAATAACCTTCTTTTCTCTGAGCAAGATAGGATATACTATTATTATGGAAATGATAATTTCCATTATGTTGCTACTTTGATAGATTTAAATGATTAAGTAGTAGATCTTGGTGACATAGATCTGAATGAAAAGCAGACTTCTAGGAAAAAGGTGGTTTTTACTAGTTTCTGGTGCTGTATATTCCTTTAACAAAATTGTGTCTATCTATTTTTTTTTAATACAGATTATTTGAAGAACCTTTTAGAAGAATCTGCAGATTATAGGGATACTAAAGGTAAATGTCTCTTTAAATTAAAGAAATAACATCTTATGCACATACGATGTTTCTACATTTTAAACGCATGCAAAATGCAAAGTCAGTAACGGAAATGTTCTGTATGTAGTTCTAAGTGTCTCAGCAGAGATACTGAAAGACTGCAAGCTTGTATTCCAAAAATGTATGGAGCTTACAATGGTGGCGGCTCACCCTTGAGTAGAAACCAAGAGATAAGAGTGAAGTTCCACAGGCAGCTTAGGCAGATATTTTGGGCACTGCTATTGAAAGAGACAGTCTTTGCATCTGTAGACCTTTCATGATAGGCAGTCTGGTCTCCCCCAGTTATGAGCCTTTCTGGCCACCTCCTCTCTCTTTGTGCCAGGACAAGTGTTCATGTGGTGGGAGAGAATGAGATCAAGGAGCTGTTCTGGGCTATATTTAACCTGAGGAGTTCTCCAGTTTGACTTTGTCACATGTTGCACAAACACAAGTGACATCCACAACTTTGCCTGCCTGTTAGGGGTAAAGGAGATAAGAGGAAATTGGAAGGAATGGTTGGTGCTAGAAGAGGACAGGACTACATCTTCCAATGCACTTTGGGATTAAGCTGGTTTAACTCAAGTGTAGCAATGCAGTGCATGTTCAGATTATTTCCTTTTTCCATGTGTGGGCCCCAGCAGTACTCAAAATGCTCCTTATTCATGTTTCCATTTCATTAGCATGAACCCCTGTCACTTATTTCAGTCTCTTTAATGACATTTGTGCAAGCCCTAGGTTAGTGCAATCCCAGGTTTGGCTATGGTTAGTATTACTGGGAAAAAAAGCCCACACGACACAGTTCTTCCTGATGGCCTTCATTTAGCATTATTCCAGCTAAGTTATATAAGAAATTGAATGCTCTTCTCTGCCAAAAACCACTTTGTTTATGGACTTTGACTGTATAGATTATTTTATGTTGTTGTTTAGCTTTGTTTAGTCTTGGCTGTATAAATAGCCCTGAGATTCTGGAACTTTCTGTTGAATAACCAGCACATTTTCTCTAACATTATTCAATCTTTCTTGAAGTCAATGAGTTAAATTTTTAGGTTTTAACAGATATAATAGCCCATAGATGAAGGAAAGCATAAGAAAAATTTCAGGTACTCATTCCTGTCTTTGTGAATTAAGCTGAATTTCCCTTCATTTTCTTGCAAGCAGATGGGAGCTGGTGGGTGTTTTGCCTGGAGCAGCTCCAACTGTTCCTAGTAGGAGACCACCAGCTATTTTTCAACAGGCTCAGTTGACATCATAACATCTATATCTAAACTTAAATTTTGATCAAATGCTTGATATGTTTTATGCCTTTTAACTGTTTGACTCCTGGGCTTGTGTTGCTTTGGTTCATTAAAATCTTGAACAAAAATGCTCATTGATTTAGGAGGAGCTTTTTGTTCACACCTCAGTTTAGTTTCTATTCTGGCTTCATGACCTTCTGAACTTCTGAGCTTTCAGTTCAGAAAGCTCTATCTTTTAACATGCTTTCTTTCCGAATATGAACTCAACTAAAAGGGAAGCATATACATTCTACAGTGCTAATACTACAATGATTATCTGGAATAAACCCCCCAGGCATTGGTTTTACCTAGTTTGGTAGGCTTCTCTGTTGACTTTTAGGCAAATGTTGTTCCTTTATTTGAAGTGCCCACCTGCACTTCAATTACTCAGAAAGTGCTAAACATTTTAGAGATTGCATTTGATCAGAGCAGTTGTTCTAGCTTTCAATTCAATGAGTCTTTTGTTGGTTTTTTTTTTCTACTTAAGTAAATTACAGGGGGTTGGGTCAGATCCTTGGATGGGTTCTGTCTCTCATACACTCACAGTTCAGTAATTGACATAATCTTTTCATGTAACTCCTTTTTGCAGTTACACCATAGTACATATTACAGGCAAATTACTAGTTACTAAATGTCAGTACTTAATAAAACCCCTCATCTTTGGTAACTCTTCTCCTACAGACATTTTTTTTTCCTGATATTAAAATTTTGAAATTTTGAAATTTGAACTTTATATTATAGTTATCTTGAGGTGCAGCAAAACCAAAGGCAGCAGAAAGAAATCACAAAGATTCAGGTGATTCTTCTAGGTAGTCTTCCATGACTGGCACTGAAGGCAGTTGTGTAAAATGGAAAAAACTTAATCTCTGCACAGTCTCAGTTAACATTTTAACTTTTCTGCTGCAAGTAGAGATATTGAAATTAAAGTAATTCTTTTTGTGAGAAATTACAATTTAATTTCGCTTGTTGACTGTTTTGATTAGCTGTAAGAAAAGGTTGACACTGTTGGTTGAAGCAATGACTTGCTAGGGCAGACTTGTTAAACCATGTTCCAAAGACTCTGGGATCCATGGGAAGTGCTCCTGAATACAGTGGAGCATACCGTCAGGTCCTTGGATCTTGGCGTGATGTGGAAGGCAATGTTGTACTTGTGCTTTATGTCATACCGATGCCGTCCAGTCTGTATAACCAAAGCACCATTTCTTCATCCTTCAGATGCTTTAGCTGTTGTCATAGAAGTTGCAAACCACGCCAATGACATCATGAAGCAGGGAGTAAGTATTTTGACTTACAAAGTTGGTTGAGTAATGTTCTGGAGGCAAGGGGAATTACTTACCTTTTGCTCTTTCTCCCTGTAGGATAACTTTCAGAAGCTCATGCAGATTCAGTACAGTTTAAATGGACACCATGAGATTGTGCAGCCGGGAAGGGTAGGTCTTCTAGGTGGCATTCAGCAGACGGCAGTAAAAGTGCAGTGCAGACGATACACGAGCGACTGAAGCTGGTGTACACTGAGAATAAAAATGGTCCGTTGCTTAATTATTTGGTTCTAACAATCAAATGAATGAATACTGCCTCTCCATGTGTGGGGATTTTTTTTCAGACATTTATCTGATGAAAACTTAGAATTTTTAGAATATGATTCCTTGCCAGATCTTGCAGGCAGATTTATCTTTTTTTTTTTTTTTTTAACTCAAGTTTACCCTTGTATTTGTCATGGTTTCAAGTGCAGTGTGGAAAACTGTAATGCACCCATTCACACTCACTTTCAGAGAAACCTAAGGATGAACAGCCTTTCTTAGAAAGGGAACCCTTGAATCCCCAAAATTCTGCAGCACTTGAAGTGTAGTAGTAATAATAATAATGATTATGATGATGATGAAAAAGTCAGCTCATTTGTATGGCTTCTGCCCTGAAAAGGACAAGGCTTTGAATTGCTTGTTTTAATTTGCTAGGTCTTTCTGAAAGAGGGAACACTGATGAAGCTGTCCCGGAAGGTCATGCAGCCACGAATGTTTTTTCTGGTGAGACGCTGTGTATCTTGCTGTGTGCCTAATACTAGTGTAATTTTAAGTGATGAGGATAGTACACTGCAAACATAAGTAACTAATAACTTACGGTAGTGGAAAAAATGACCAGTTGTTGCTGTTCTAGTTTCTCAGCTCTAATTTAGAGAGATAATCTTTAAATAGAAAACCATTTCACACTAAATGTACTGGTTTGAACACGGCTTTCTTAAAATTTGAGCACTTTTATAAGAAATTATCTGTAAGTAGCTCAAATTAAAACAGCCACCCCATCCCACTTAGCTGTACCAGACCTTAAAAACTACAAGTCTGCTGCTGCTATTGCACCCTCCTCTCCTTCCCTCTTCCTCCTCTCCTTCCCCTGCACAAGTCCTCCTGCATCCTGAGCCTAGCCGTGGGCTGGAAGTCTCTTCCTGTCTCCGCTGCTCTTTTGTTTTGAAACTCCTGTGCATCTCTGAAGTTTCTGTTTCCAGTTCAACCTTTTGTTTATCTCTTCTATTTAGACAGTAAAACAACTGTTGTCCTGTGTACTTTGTGGCATTATAACTCCCCAGTCCTGGTTGAAATCTGGCTTTTAATTACTGTAGTACGAATAACTATTTCCCCGTGTACGTATTCTAAACTGGCAAGTGCCTGCCTTAGGCTCTGGAGGTGACTTTGTAGCACATAAAGCACTGATATCACTGCTAATTATATCAATTAAGGTAATAATCTGAAAAAAAATGGTGCTATCTCAGGCTGGACTTCCCAAATCAGATGTTGCTAATTTTAAACATCTCTATCTTGGATTTTCTTTGGGGATTTTTGTTGTTTGTTTGTTTTGGGTTTGGTTTTGTTTTGGTTTTTAATAGTGGTTTGGGTTGGTGGGTGTTTTCCTTTTTTTAGATATAAAAGGTGCAGGCAAGTGTTTATACCTTTAGACACTTTATCAGTGATTTTTCCATTGGTCGTGTAGTGAGGGCTTAGTAAGGCTCATGAACCATTTGCTTATTTTGCAAAGGACTTGACAGCAAAAACTCATGAGACAGTTCCGTTTTCTGGTCTGCACTTATATGCTGTAAATGAAGTTTGCATCTCTGTGTAGAACAACACAGAGAGAAAGCAGTCTTAATAGCTGTTCAGTAAGTGCACGGAACGAAGCCAAGTCCGGTAGAAGAGGAAATAAACAGTAAACGGGTACCATTTTACCATGTAAATGGGTAAAATTCACATGGTACTTATGGATAGGTTTGTCCTTAAAATCATAAATTGCTAATCTTGATGCTGCTATCTCTGAGTTTCTGGAATGATTTGGTTGGTTTGGAATTCTAATAGCCCTTTAAAGTAGCTTTTTATACAATATAGCTGTGTACACGAGAAACATTTTTGTCCTTTTTGACAGCCTGTTCTTTGACATCCTTGCACTGTTTACTCATGTGCCATATGTGTATTTACACAAGGAGGATATAAATAGACACCTATTGTTATCTAAACTCATACATGAAAATGTTTTTTGTGTCTTAAGTGGAATAATAGGAAATAGAAGATGCCTTTCTGGACAGTTGATCCCAGTCCTGTATTAGTTCTGTACTTCCACTAAAATGTATCTAAAAGTCATTAGTCATTAAAAGCATGGTTTCTCTATTACAGTTCAATGATGCCTTGTTGTATACTACTCCAGTTCAGTCAGGGATGTATAAACTCAACAACATGCTGTCATTGGCTGGAATGAAGGTGAGTCACATGTTAAAATGAGTCTTTCTCCAAATCTATTTAAACTCAGGCCTTCACTTTTTCAAAGTGCAAATATGTTTATCATTGGAAATAAAGATGCTTATGTTACAGAGGTATCCTACAGGCTTAACCTTTCTTGCATAATATCATCTGTGGGATTGCTGTCTAAATTTCCCTAAAAGACTCTGTTGCCACAGGATCACCTCAGCTGCATTTCATCCAGTATTGACCTTCTCTGAAGTAAATACTCAGCATACTTATTTTTTGTTTTGTAATTTGTTTAGAATGCCTTACTTTTGTCTCATAGCTGGCTTTTTATTGCCCACTCCCAGAGATTAGGCATCTCTGTCTGATAAGCTTCTGGTGGATCAAATCTCCATGGCTTATAGAGATCTGCTAACTGGGAGAGAAGATACGGCTTTTGTTTCTGAGCCTTAGTGAAAAGCATCCAAGTTAAGCCCTGAGCCGCTCTGGGTAGTGTAAAGGGACACGCACACCATATATTGATGTGGTCCCTGACATGAAAGTTAGTGGGAACAATGAACTGTTGGCTCAAAGAATTGAGTAACTTACCTCTGGCTCTGTCACAGTAAAGCATCAATTCCAGCTGCAATGCAAATCTGGCACCCAGGTCCAAGCTTAGCTTTCACGGATGGAGCTGCAAAATCTCTTCTGCCAGCAGTCTGGTGTGGCTCAAAACCACTCTTCACTTCTGAGTCTCCTTATGTTTGAAATTTGGTAGCTCAGAAGGATCGGCAGAGGGATTTAACCCATGGGGGTAAGGGGCAGGTGCCCACTCTGGAGTACACTGGTGGGCTACATCTTGTCCTGCAGCAGCAGCAGTGCTCTTTTTGCCTAGCTGCGAGAGGTGCTTAGAGGGAAATGGGCACGGGCATGTTAAAGCACAGCTCTTCAGCTACAATCCCTGGATGTCTCCAGTGTTTGTGTGGGGCCACAGTGAAATAAAGTGGTGGGCTGCAGGTAATGTTGGTGTAGCTGGGCCCTCTGGACAGGTGTATGATCTCCTACTTCTGAGATTTTGCTTTCCAATGTTGCCTCCTTCTGCAATAAAAATGCAAGAGATTTTACAGTAGGTAAAACTAAAGCAACTAGAGAAGTACCATTTCCGTTTCAATGTCAAATTTTCTCTCTCGACTGAAGGTTAAAAAGCCAACCCAGGAAGCATATCAGAATGAACTGAACATTGAAAGCGTAGAGAGATCCTTCATTCTTTCAGCAAGGTAAGTCTTACAATTGAATAATCATTTTTAAGCCATGAGATTTCAAACAGACCACTTAAGCTTTTTTTAGTTTATTTTGCACTTATGTAATGAAAAGTTACCCTTGGCTAAAGTAATTACAGAATAGAGGGAAATAATAATGTCTGGAAATAGGTGGGCTTTGCTCTATTCACTTTTATTCACATAAAATTGAACTTAAATTTGAAAATTTGAGTTTCTTTTTAAATGGGACAGCAGAAAGGAAGCCTGCTCACATGTAATAAGTTTCATAGATACCATATGAATTTGTAGTCCCTAGTACAGTTCACCCTCACTTGTAAGGAAGACTGCCCACTGTCAAGTGATGGATAGAAGAACTAAGGCTTTAGTAAATGTGGCTGGTATTTGAGCACTTTGGGCTTAATGCTGCAGCTGGTAGGGATTCTGCTCTCCTCAAGACTGTTCATCAGGGTGAATAAAACTCTTGCTTGGTTTCTCCTTTTCAGTTTGGCTATGCCTTCAGAAACTTTAAGTAAATTGAAAAACCATCCTTTCCCTGCCTTTCCTTGAGAGGAACAAGAATTAAAATTATTTCAGGCTTTGTTTTTTAGTATGTTTTCTTCCAAAGTCGCTGATGTGCTCTGACTGTGCGTTAACTGGACAGGATATGAAGCAGGACAATAAAATTTGATATTATTATTGGTAACTAATACAATTTGGAAGAAGTTATCCTGGTCTTTTGGCTAAAATAACAGTGCAATTTAAACAAGAAGTGGATCTCAGTGAATCTGAAATTTGGGAAATGGCAGCAACTGCTGGAATGGTGTTTGTCTGTACCAACAACCCAAATTCTCCATGTGGCAGCAAAAGGCTATGTGGCCAGTAAACCAGAGCAGCTCTGCTCTGCCTTAACAGAGGTGCCTTTAGCAAAAGCCTGGCTTTGTGGAATTTTTTATTTATTTATTTATTACTGGGTTTGAGTTGGAGTTTTACATGTTCTGACGGTTGTGACAGTGGTGATACCAATGAAGAAAGACATGTTTTCTCTTTTGTTTAGCAAAGCTGAGCAAGGGCAGACTGCTGCTTTTTATATGACCTTGTAAATACCGACATGAGGATGTCTGCACAAAGATAGCAGTAGCTCTAGCTGAGGGGTAAACCAAGGTTAACCTCCTCAGAGTAGCCAAAGGAAGTAGCTCAATTGTCGGAGCAGTAGTTATTTATAACAACAGACTTGAAAGGAGTATTTTTGCATTTTCTCAACAAATTTAAATGTTTCTTAAGGTTCTTTTGCACACTGGGGGAAAATAAAGATGCCTGTCACAGTTCAGGGCGTGATTCTTCTCCAGTACAGTATGAGCAGGTCTGTGCTGCTGAGGTGCCGTGGTGACTGGATGTCACATAGATACATGAAGACATTTATGGGATTGCAGTAGGCAATGTGGATTTATCTCTGCTTGACTTGAAACAGCATTTCACTTTTAATTCAGTCGTTTTAAAAATACTGTAAAAAAATTATTGGAACTTGTGACAAGATTATCATCTTGAAATACAACCTACCTGTTTCCACAAAACAGGACAGACCTGTCTTTTTGTGGAACTGACTGAATGGTAGATTAAAAACAGCTCCTGTAAAACACATGCTTGTCCATAGGGGAAAAAACCTACGTATAATATTCTTCGCAAATTGGGCAGAGCTTGTGCCATGCTTTTGCCTTGACCTTGAAAATACTAGGATTACCCTCCCATTACCAACTAAAGCTGCTCTGATTTGCTCTTTCTTTTTCAACATTGTTGATCTTGCATCTTTAGAGAGCGTTTGGCTCTGTTATTTTCATACTTGCTGGAAACTATGTGTGTGCAGGAGCCCTAGGCTACACAACAGTGACAGAGAGTGGCTGCCTTTGCTTGGGATGAAGGAGGTGCAGGGGGCCCCAGGAGTGAAATGAGGATTTTTCGGATTGTTATCTGTCTGTAAGTGAGACCTGTGTCTGTGGTGGTGTGGGAGGGAAACAAGTGAAAAATTACCAGCAAGAGATGCTTGCATATATTTTTTCCAGTTAATTGTATTGTTCCTATTGATAAAGATCCTGGATGCTATGAGAATCAGTATCTCGTCAATACAGACTCTATCTTCCTTACGATGATACCGCATTCTAACAGCTTCCTGGCTCCTATGTAGTAAAAACATCAATTACAAAACTGTTCAAATTAATCTTGTAGACACTGGAAACAAATTTCACTTCTGTGCTTTTTCAAATAATAAGCATTATGCGGAGTGCACACTGAAGAAGAGATTCTGAAATGCTCCTGGGGACAGAGCTGAGGAGGGGAGCAATTAAGCTGGTGAAAAATTGCGAGTATTAAAATGTAAGCCAGTTAATAACAGAAGTGCAGATTAATGCCTAGATAAGAGTCTTTGTCACTTCAGGTTTAGTTTTACTGACTGCCTCAGTATTCTGTGTTATCTAGTCTGGGCTGAGGTTTGTGTTTCCCTGGGCGATCTGTAGGAATGTGTATTGTTTTACATGGTACAATGGAGCATTGTACTAGAAACCTCTTGATCAGAGAAACAAGATAGCGCATCTGCACTGTGCAGAAGTAAAGCTTCATCCCTGAAAACAATAGTCGTGCCAGCCTGACATGGTCTGAGGCCAGCTGGCCCCATTCCCCTCGATAAGGCTAGCAAAGAGAACCCCCAGGCAGACAGAGCTGCATCACCTCCCTGAACATAAGGATGGCTCATGCAGGACTAGCTCAGCTGCAAGAGGTGCCCTGAGGCTCTGATCCTGGAAACAAGAGGAGTATACTTCTGTGAGCCCTCCTGGGACCACCGAGCTGCTTATTCCATCCGGGAGCTGCGGCGTGTGCCCCTAGCACATGCATTTGCCAGTAATAACAGTTGCTGGGGCTCTCTGCACTCCATTTAAAGTTTTTGACAAACAAATAAATAAATAAAAATAAAAATAAAAATAAAAAAACAAGCAAGCAAACAAACAAACAAACAAATATTAAAACAAAACCGCAAGCTAAGAAAACCCAGTGTTTTTAGTGAAGAAGATGACATTTGAAAGGATTCAAGGGATAGGGGGCCTGCAGCGAGGGAAGCGGTAGGGCTGTGCGTGCAGCTGGGGGGGAGGGCTGGCAGTGACAGCAGAAGAAACTGCCTGTTTTGCTGCAGCAAACCATGACATCAGTTCATGTGCCGATGGCACCGCCTTTGCTCTCAAGTTCTGAAGGACCGTAAACAACCCTGAAGGCTAGCACTTGCAGACCTACCAAGTGCGAGCTCCCTGGTGAAATACGTAGGGCGTAAACCGTGCAGCTCTTTGTGAGGGCAGCCCTATACGAAGCAATCCTCTCATGAGGGGGGGTGCTTAATTTCCAAAAACTGTGCCAACTTTATCTCATATTATTTAATATGGTTTTAGGAACCTAATTAAATGTAACCAGATTTTGAAAAAGCCAAAAGAGTTGATGAGAGTTATGAACGCTGCGTAGCTAATGCAGAGCAGTAGTTCTTAGCAGATGAGGAAGCAAAGGTAAATAAACTGAACAAAATGTTCCACTCAGTGTGAGATGTTGGAGCAGACAATAATACATTGCTTTGCCCTTCCTTATATCTTATTTCCTCTCTTTTTTTTTTTTTTATTTTGTTGCTGTGTGCAACAAAATCTTTTTTTTCCCCTTGTGTCTCCCAGGCTTCCTCTATGTTTANATGAGGATCGATTGAGGGAGTTGGGGTTGTTTAGTCTGAGGAAGAGGAGGCTGAGGGGAGACCTCATCACTCTCTACAACTGCTTGAAAGGGCACTGTAGAGATATTGGTGCTGGTCTCTTCTCACGGGCAATGAGCGACAGGACAAGAGGGAATGGCTGCAAGCTGCAGCAGGGTAGGGTTAGGCTAGACATTAGGAAAAAATTTTTCACGGAGAGAGTGGTCAGCCAGTGGAATCAGCTGCCCAGGGAGGTGGTGGAGTCACCATCCCTGACTGTGTTTAAGAGCAGATTAGATGTGGTGTTGAGAGATCTAGTGTAGGGGGGAACTTGTAGAGTAGGGCTGATGGTTGGACTTGATGATCCCAGGGGTCTCTTCCAACCTAAATGATTCTATGATTCTATGATTCTATGATTCTCAGTTTCAGTATTCATCCAGTTCAAAACTCTGGCTCCAAGTATTTTCCTTAAAGATTCGAAGAGGATCAAAGCTTCCAAATTCACCTACAAAAGCCATTAGCAATACTTGGTCTTGCACACCTAATATGTGTAAATGATTTCTTTCCTCTTCCCTAACTTTCCTTTTTATATAATCGTCATGGTAAATTACTTGGTTTGAAAGAAAATAATTTATCTGATGCTGTTTAAGAAGTGGGGGATTAAAAAAAAAGTTGTTAGTAAATACTGGTTTAAATTTTATAAGCCCTTTTTAAGCTGGCATGGCATCTGAAACAAGTGATCTAGCTGTTCCTCTGCTTCTTCCTTCCTCAGAGCACCCTCTGTGGTGCTGTACAAGTAGTTGTTCAGCTGAGTGATGAACCCAGTTGGTACAACTGATCCAGAGGAAGGGCAGGCTGCGAATGGCTTGCTTTATTGCAGATTTGTTTCCCAGTTCTGCTCACTGCACTTACAGCCCACTGGGTAGCCTTGTGAGTTCTGCCACAAGGGACAAAACAAGACCTAGTGGCTGAGAGGGAGCCTACTAGGCTGCTTTTTGTGGCCACAGCAGTGTGGATTTACGTTAGAGGGAAAGTAGTGGTGGGCTGGTGGCCTCAGGAAGAGCTTTTGGCATTGCGTGTAACCCAGTATAGCTGCAGGCTGCCCCTGTGCCAGGCGCTCCTTGTTCTCCCTGCTCCCCTGCCATGCCACTTCTGCCTAGCCCTTGCCTTGCCCATGGTTAGTGACCCGCCAGCTGTGGGATAAAGCGGTACACAGTAAGCTCATCTCTTTATCTCTTTGGGTTAGCTGATCCAATGGAAAAAAAAGCAAAGCAGCACGATCTGGTAGGAGCCAACAGTCAGGAGCACAAGCTGCGGAAGAGACAGCTTGTTTTTGCTGACAGAAGCTGGGGGTTTCACAGGGTTGGGTGTAAGAAACTGCACAATGAGACAGAAGGAAGTTGGGGAGGGGAGGGGAAGGCTTGCTGAAATTTCAGAGTGTGTCCTACTCAAGAGGGGAGGGCCCATGCCTTTGTTCTGGGAACATCATTTCCAGCAGTGTTACTCAAGCTGTTCAAGGGTCCAGGGAGAAGGGGGAAGAAATGACAGGCAAGCTTTGAAACAATCACAGGGTATTTTGGAAGGAGGAAAGGGAGGCAGGGATGTTATAACAGCAGACACAGAAATCTCTTTAGAAATCAATGCAAACAACTTGACACCTTGCGGGCAGTTAAAATATACTGCTAGTTTCAGTAGGAACTGGAGATGGTCCATAGAACTGAAGGTCTGTAAGTCTATAAAACTGAAATTGCAAGAGAATTAAGTCAGTGTGTAATAAAGCTAATGGAATTCTAATCAAGGCTTGCTTCTTAGTTTTAAATGTTAAAAATAATAAATTCTTTTTTTTTTAACTCCTACAGCTCAGCTACAGAAAGAGATGAGTGGTTAGAAGCTATCTCCAAGTCAATTGAAGAATATACAAAAAAGAGAATCACGTTTAATCCTAGCAAAAGTCTTGAAGAGGTATATTGCCCCACTATCGTTGGCTTGTTCTGTTTTTTAATATAGCTTCTTTGCAGATGTTTAGAGAAACAAGAAGCATTCCATGATGAATAATAAAACAGGATGGTAAATAATAAGTGAACAGATGATATAACAGAATGATACTTCATACATAATGTGTTACCTACTTCATATAAAATTATTTTCTTTATTTTCTTCCAAAAAACTCAAAGCCGCTTTCTAAATTCTCTCTGTAGTCTTGCAAACAGAAAGATTAAATTAAAAGATTTTAAAATATGGCAGCTAATGATATAAACAGGCTGGTAAAGCTTGGTAGTTTCACAAGTCTTTTTGAACCAATTAAATGGATCTCTGTCTTCAGGCTTGCATTATAATGGTCACTGATGAGATAGTCAATAACATTTTAGACCATGGCAATTTGTCAGAGAACGTTTTCCAACATAATTAGAGTTAACCTATAATCACTGATACATATTAATCATATTTCTTATCACTGAATAATGGTATTCTGCCTGTGTTCTCTCAGGCAGATCCAGAGAAACAGGAAGAAGACAGTCCACTGGGATCAAAGGCTCCGATCTGGATCCCTGATACTAGAGCCACTATGTGTATGATCTGTACAAGTGAATTCACGTTGACGTGGAGAAGGCATCACTGCAGGGCATGTGGAAAGGTTGGGCAACTTTGTGATTACCTTTTCCGTTAGTCATTCAGGTTCCTCGAGTGACAAATACAGATGGAGCCTGATTGCACCACTACATAGAGCACTCTACTATAACACAATTATATGGATTAAAACCAACATGTTGGGTTCAGGTTGCTTTGGGGTTTTTTGAGTAAGGTGTGATGACCCATGTTCAGTTTTTTAACCCAGTCCATGTCTCTTATTTTGCCTTTGGAGTACTATTTATGGTTGTCTTCTGCTTCTGCAATTACGTAGTACAAACAAAGAATGTTAGCTGAAGTGAGAAAAATATCTTCATCGCTGTTTTTTAAGATAAATGATGATTTTCTTTTTTAAGTTACTACCAAGCTTATTTTATATTTAATAAACATTTATTTTCCTTTATTTTTCTAGTTTTAATCAAGTGAGAATACAGAATTCAATGCAGTTTCTTTACAAGCTTATGATTTAAGCAGTTCAGTAGCACAGTAGGTTTATTCTACTTTTCATGGATTGTTAACATTGGCTTATTGACTTGCTTAATTCAGTGCTTTTATCCTATTTGAATTTTTGTCATTTAGAGGATGAAAGAGCATTATGTTGAACATAATGAAAAGCAAAGACTTTAAACCATTTTCAGTGTAAAATAGTGCCTGTTTCAGGTTCTGTTATGGGCTTAACAGTACTGAAGTGAACATCTTTGAGCATTTGGTGATTTACAGGTGCACATTGTGTACAATAATGCTTTTATGTGTTTCCAGATT
Organism: Jacana jacana; assembly: GCA_013400555.1. Taxonomy (NCBI): domain Eukaryota; kingdom Metazoa; phylum Chordata; class Aves; order Charadriiformes; family Jacanidae; genus Jacana; species Jacana jacana. The sequence goes on along the minus strand of VZTM01041609.1, from coordinate 35,454 downwards.
GTTTGTCAAGCTTGTTCATCAAATAAACATGGGTTAGATTATATGAAAAACCAACCAGCAAGAGTATGTGATCATTGCTTCAGGGAGCTACAGAAACAAGGTAAAGAAAATCTGCACAAACTATCTGTCTTACTCTTGTGGCCCTTAGTAACATGGTATGTCTGTCTCATCTTTACTGCTGGCTTCAAGTGCCAAATTCTGCTAGTGCCTGAAAAGCAGCAGGCATCTGAGGTTATAAGAGCCCAAACAAGTCCTAGTGGAGTAAGCCAGGAAGTGAATTTGCAATACATTGGCTCTTCCTTCCAGAAACATGCATTTCCCTAAGATAATGACATATAGCTTATGCTGCTTTCTTTTTGAGATAACTAGCGTTACACTGCTTTTTGTTAATCACAGGGTACAAGTACATATTAAAGTCCTTGCAGCTTATCATGACCTCCCAGCGAGTTCTGATGTACTTTTACTCTCTGTAACTTGTATGCCTATGAATTTCATTTTTGCCAGCAAAGATGCTGAGATAGCTGAAGTTCTGGGGTTCTGTAAATACATAATAGGCCTTCATCTTAGTGAAGGTGAGTCTCTTCAGCCTCAAGCCTCAGCTTTTCTGGAATTCAAGAAGTTGTCATATCTGCACCTCATTTCTGAGGGCAAACTCCTAACCATCACCCGCTGGCAACATGGATTTCAAAGTAAAGCAAAGCACCATAGCTAGAGCTGGTTTCACTGAAACACTTTCAGGGAATGCTGGCAAGCACGGGTGAGATAGCCTGCTGGTGAAAACCCTTGGTTAGAGAGAAGGTCCAGGGTCCATTTCCTTCTCATCCTGAGAGAACTCAAATCTGTCTCTTTGAAGGAGCTTCACATCATTATGCAGAAACGAATGTAAAATCCATGGAGGCACCTCCCAGTGGATGGGAGACCCATCTCAAAAGACTTGCTCTAAATTTGGACTACAGTGCAAAGACTCTAGTATAACATATGTAAACAAGCCCTAAGCAGGGACTGAATCAGTTTGCTGCCCTTCTCTCTGGTAGAGGCTCCAGTTTGACAGAGTACAAGGAAATCTGTGGTGCCCCAGTGAAATAATCAAGCTATGGGTTCCAGCATGTTAGGGGTGACATTTGTCTTGGGGGAGTGGAAAGCAGCATCGACAACTCTTCAAGTGGTGGTGGGAGCCTGCAATGTTGGGGGGAAGGGGCACTGTCTCGACCACCTGTAGGTCTCTGTGTTGGGCACTAGAGGCTGCTGTGCTGCAGGCAATTGCGAGTGCTTTTAGCTGGTAAAAGAGCTGCAGAGCAGGTGCCCTGTAGCTGGCAATCATGCAATCACAATTATTTTCCTGCTCTGCTCATTATTTCAGAGCCTTACTGTGTTCAGGGATGACTCTAGAAGTAGACTTAATGAACCTACTCACTCCAGGCTGGGCTGTAAAATAGTGGTGGGTGTTGTGAGAAAAGGGGGCTTTAAGGGAATGAAGCATTGCAGAAGTTTTCCAAGAGAGATGAAGGAACTACCTGTGGCAGTGGAGAAAGACAGCACATTCTCTGGAGATGGAATTCCTCAGAAGTGATGGCACCAGGCTGAAGAGGAGCTCTACAGCATCCATAATTGAAAAAAGCTGAGAAGGTAACAGACGTAGAGAATCGAAGGACTGAGGGCTGGGGAACACAGGTGAAGCACAGACTGAACAGCAGAGGACAGGTCTAAAAACTTGGTGTGATTTTTAAATTTAATTTTCATCCTGCTTATGGGCAAAGATAGCTCAATATCAAGAAAACAGACTTTGAAAACAAAATCAATCTGTTTAGTTTTAAATTTGCAGGTTTTTAGCCTCACTGTCGTCTGGAGGATTATAACTCGTGGCTAGAACATGCCAAAAGTTACTGACAACTTAATTCAACACTGAATTTATTGTGATTGGGTGTTGCTATTGAAACACTGTCATCAGAATAAAAATTCAGCTGTTTTTAGGAAAACAAAACCCAAAAGTCCAAGAATTATTGCCTGTGATTAGTCATTCATGACATTAAAGCAATATATTCATCCTTTTCATTTTAGATAACCAGTGCACTCCTAAGACCGGATCCCCAGTCAACCATAAATCTCCATCAAGTGCCTTGTCTACAGTATTACATAGTATTCCCTCTGGAAGAAAGCAGAAAAAAATCCCTGCAGCCCTCAAAGAAGTAAGTGCTTTATTGGTCAAAAGTAATGCCTTGTTGGTATTATGTCATTGATGTTAACAATGAAAAAAATTATAATTCCATATTTTAGCAATCTCCTCTAGAATTGAAAGTAGAAATTCACCTGTAACAGTGGTTTGGGTCTCGGTTTTATACAGGCAGGGACCTCCGTTATGAATCAGTGTCTAAATTGCATAAACACAGCAAAATTGTATTCTCTTTCTGGCTTCCCAGTGTTTCAAGGAATTGTGATTTGCCTCTGCACCAACAGTCAGTGAGAAGATTCCTATTCCAACTTAGCTCTTGGCTTATGATTAGGAAAGGTAGAGCTAAACTCTGCCTGCCTATAGTGGAGGTCTTGGGAATGGGTGGAAGTAATTTTTCTTCTTAGATAGGAATGTGTGTTTTCCAGCTGTTGTGGGGTCCTCAGAGTTTCAGCCCTCTCTTGTCTTGTTTCACCCGATTTAAGTTCCGACCTTTAGTGTCTGCAGAAACCTCTCTCCCAGATCCCAGACCAGCTAGATGGTTGCAGACAGAATTGTTTTTATTTCAGCCATCCAAGTAAATTAGCAACACTAAATTGAGTCTTTGACAGGACAGGGCTCCGGAGATCTGTTTTTAAAAAGCTGCAAAAACTTGGACAGATGCATAACTCTTGGGTGTTTGGCTTTCTTTCCACTTCAGGTTTCAGCAAATACAGAAGACTCTACAATGAGTGGATACCTACACAGGTCTAAGGGCAGCAAGAAACCATGGAAACACCTATGGTTTGTTATAAAAAATAAGGTGCTATACACATATGCTGCTAGTGAGGTAAGAGCCTACATATTAGAAATCAAATATCCAATGATAATTCTGTATTTGTAACAAAATTGTTTATTTTTATGATCTAGAAACAAGCTATAAAATTAGATCACCTTACAGTAATGGATCTGATTGTGATGTAGTATTTTGAAAAGGCCCAGTGAGCTTGGTATCGTACTACGCTGATACAGCTATGCTGTTTCTGATTCCAGACCTAGCTTTGAGTATCTCTGCACTGCACACCACTGCACAGTTGTAGGTGTGTTCTGAGTCAGTTGAATACACGGGGGTCTCTCTAGGTGCATCACACTGGACTAGTGGCAAAGCCAACATTATAAAAGCATCTTGAAGTGTTTTGTTCTGCGGTTCCATAAGGTATTTTGAATGCTTGGAAAATGAGCGAACTAAATCTCTTCTTGGCTTCTCCCCAAATGGTCTTCTTTAGCCTGGAGTGATTATTTAATATACAGGGCTGCAGTAGAAAACAAGAAATGCATCTTGTCTAATGGCATTTGCTTTTCTATTTAGAATGTGTAGTCCTATTGCTGTGTGGAATAATCTCTAAGCAACATATATATATATACATATATACATATATATGGAGGCTCTGGATATCCCAGTGTGTGCTGAGGATGTAGTTTCATCACATCTTACAATATTTTGCAACATACATGTATGTATTGCAGCTCTGGAAGATCTTGGGGTTTGCTTTTTTAAATTATATGTTATAGTTTGCCAATAACTTTCAAGAGCAAAATATCCAAAGTATCTGCTTAAAGGTACCGCTACCCCTCACTTCCTTTCAAAATACAAGGCCCAACCTATCCTGACCGTATAAAGAATTACTCTCCTTCACCCCACACCACCCCCACTGTAGCTATTTCCTGCTTTGTGCTCAGATTTGTTCCTGGGCTTTTGCTGCTGTAGTGCCAAACTTTATTTTAGCACTTCTGAATTATGGCCAGAACCTGTGATGTCATTTCCATCACAGCATTGGCAGTAGTAAAAAAACATCTTCAATAATGGTGTACAAAACTTGTGCAAAGATTTGAAAAATATTTTAGAACATTGTCTCTCTTCTGGCACTTGCAAAGGAGACTTTGGCAACTGAAAAAAGGCATATTAGTCTGTGAGAGTCACTTTAAATTTCCTCTTGCTTGGCTTCCTCTGAGCTATCAGACTTCCAGACCAGCTTCAGTTTGCAGCTCGCAATCACACAATTAACTTTTTCCTATTTTTCTTTAAACTAAAGAATATCTGTCTTTATTTCTCATCTTGATGAGCCATTGCAAGGGACATTGTGTAGAGAGTCTCAAGGGAAGGTCCAGAGTGGCCTTATCCAGGAAACCCCACTCAACCTACTTATATTAGTTCCAAGTGATATAAAGATTAGTGGCAAAAAGAGCAGTTATTAGTGGTACAAAGGCCTAAGAGAGTGAAGCGGATTGCCAAGTCTGACTTGACTGTTTTCCAATATCAAGACCTGCTGCTTTCACAGGATACTCTTGTTTCAACGTAGTGGTGACTACCAAAGTCTTCACCTGATGTGTCAGTCTTTAAGTATGTTCTTTCTTTATTTTTTTCCTATCCAGAAGCATTGCAGGACCCTGCCTAGTTAAAAAAGACTTTTTTTTATTAATTTGCACAGGATGAAAATACTCCCCCATGGCCCCCTTCCAAAAATACTGTGCATTGGATTTATTAATTAAAAGACAAGAGCATAAAAAAAAGGAAGTAGCCGAGAGGAACAAGGAAGGGAAAAGGCTGCATTTTTAGCCAGGGTTTTGAAATTAGAGAAGCTTAAAAGGTACAGGTTCTCTTCCTAGTCTTTCCTCTCCAACCACTTGTGAACACTTCGGCAACTTTTTTCCCCCTATCCCGTTAATTTTCAGCAACTGAAAGCAAAGTAAATTCAGCCATCAAAAAAAGCATCTGGAGCGCAACTCCAGCGCTTGAGAACATAGGTTACATCCATAGCTCCTCCTTTTAGCATACTCAGTGCAGCTAATAGCATCCCCTAACACTATTAAGCCATGAAAACTCACTGCTAAGGTTGGTGGAGAAAGCATTAGGCTAGATGGACCTTTAGTCTCCTGCCAGGTGGTAGCTGATTTTTTGATAGAAGCAGTCCTTACCGGGCAGAACGATGAGACTCTACAGAGAAAGACAAGGTAAACGTTATCAAAGAAATAAAAAGGGGAACAGCAACGTTGAAGTATACGAGGTTTTGTTATTTCCTGTCCCGATTCATGCATGGAGACTATAAAAAGCAGCATTTTATGCATGACTGTTTGTAGCAACTTGTTTGTTGTATAATCTGTTGCAATGGTATGATGCATGAGTAAAGTCTAAATGCATTTCTTAGTATATCTCACAAGCTCTAATTTTCGTCTTGTTTGTCTTTTTCCCCATAAAATAGGACGTGGCAGCATTGGAGAGCCAGCCTTTACTTGGATTCACAGTCAGTGAAGTAAAAGATGAAAACTCAGAGTCTAGAGTGTTCCATTTACTGCACAAAAACACTTTATTTTACATATTCAAAGCAGATGATCCCCATTCAGCTCAAAAGTAAGAAACTATTTGAATTGTTACTCTTTTCTAGAGAATGTTTCAGAAGTCATGAATGTTAATATCCACAGATTAAGCATCTGTTCAAAAGATGCACATTATATATGTAAATAAATCTTTTAAATTATTTAAACACAAGGTCCTGCTTTCATTTGGACTTCTGAAATGCTTGAAATGAAGCAGCAGACTGTCCTTTGCAAAAGAATGAATGTAGGAGAAAGGAAAAGTCCAAGATAAAATAAGAAATCATTAATTTTCCCAGCCCATTCCTCTCTCCCTGTTCTGCTCATGTGAAAATTAAATGTTACCTGTGGAGAAATCCAGAAAATGTGTGTTAAGATTTAACTATGGATAGATGTGTCCCTTTTGTTAACCTCCGGATGTAAGTTTTAGTGATTTGTAATGGCTATATGGCAGCGAAAATTAAGTGAAACCTAAAAAGTAGGGGACAGAGGTTGGAAGCGTGTGTGCAAATGTGCCTGACACCGTAGGCTCGCTTAGTATGTTCAGGCCAAAAGCGTGAATTCAAAGAACACTCACACAAGCTGCTTAATTTCAAGTCCTGCTGATGTATCTGTGTTTGGAATCATATTTATCAATTTATGTATTGTATATTTTATGTGAAATAACCTATAAAGCTTGGTCGTTGATCAGTAGAAAACATTTGCTATGTGAATCATGGAGTAAACCAGACATGAGCATGGAAGCAATAGGTTTAGGTTATCTTGCCTATGTACCTGGCTCATCCGGCTGGTTTCACTGCAGGTTCTCCCAAGTGAATTTTACATTAATAAAAGAGATTGCATGCACTAACTAGTCCAGTATTACTACCCAAGCATTCAAATGGCTGCAGATACAGTTTCATGCAAAT
>VZTM01041609.1:1927-22263 GCA_013400555.1 Jacana jacana | reverse complement strand
CAGCCCCCCCACCCCCACCCGCTTCCATCCGCCTTGTCCCCGCCGCGCAGCCATTTTGTGCGGGGCGCCGCGCTACGGCCCCGCCGACCGTGGCGGAGGTTAGACGGGGCGCTGGCCCGCTGCCCCTTTCTCCTCGCCGCAGCCCTGCGGAGCCCCTCCGGGTAGAGGAGAGGCAAGGGCAGCCTGCCCGGGTAGGACGGGCCCGGGCGCAGGGTTGAGGCTTGGACGCCCCTGTTCTCTCTCCGCTGTAGCCCTCCCCGGGCGTGGGTGGCCCCGACACCCCCTGCTCCCTCAGCCTCTTTTGGCTGCTGAGCCCCGTCGCCCCGCCGGGTCCCTCTTCTTAGATGTCTCTGGTGGCTGTCGGGGTTTATTTGGGTTACGGTAGTACGTCCTGCGGTGGTTCTCGGCGTTTTTGCTGGGGCGGGTGACCCTGTCGCTGTCCCTGATTTTGTCCCGATGGGTGGGATTTCTCTTCAGAACGGTGGGGTCTGTGGGTTCTTTACTCGGTGCTGCAGTAGGTTGTCTTTTAAGTGGAAAAAGCACCAGCCCTGTTACTGTAGGGCAAACTGGAATTGGCACGTTGCGAGGGGAGGAGAGGAGGTGGCCTGTGTTGTGCAAATAAACTTATGCAATGGGGAAAAGCAAAAAAAAAAACTCTTTCGATAGTGATTTCACTGCAAGATGGGAGTGTGGACACGATCCTTGGAAAACCGAGTTGGGCATTCTTTGTCTGGGAAATCTTTCATCTGAAGGTACTGACCTCAGCATTGGCGAAGCCCGCTTGGCAGAGGTGGTATGGTAGGAGGAGCTGCATCCACAACTATCACAGAAAAATCAGGTGGCAAAAAAAAAACCCTAAAATAATTTTTTTGCGGGACAGGTGCCTGATTTTGGAGTCAACATTGTGTAAGCAGTGCTGAAGGTATCAGAGGGGAAGGCAGAAGATCACATTGCTGTACTGGGCATGAGTGTTGACCTGATAATTCTTTGTTCTAAGCTTTTGTAATTTTGGATGGCTTTTCCTGTAACAGCATTTCTTCCTGGAAAAAAACTAAATATTGTTTTCTGTGATACTCTGTGGTAGACAGCCATGATACGACATGTCCTAGTCAAACAGAGCGTTTAGCCCACAGCTTGTTCCTTGCTGTACAAGTTTCCTCAGAGACACCTGTTTGAGAGAAGAGTAAGGTCTGTGAAATGTTCTACTCCTTTGTCTGTAGCTCCTTCTCTGGAGACATTGCAGACCTTCCCTTACCACAGAAGTAAGCACTTACATGTGATGGTGGTCAGCTGTGTGTATGTGCATGCATGGTAAAGTAAGGAACACAGCTGATGTGTCCAGTTCTGGGCACCTCCACACGAGAGAGAGATTGAGATACTGGAGCAAGTGCAAAGGAGGGCAGTGAAGCTGGTGAAGGGCCTGGGGCATAAATTTTATGAGCGATTGAGGGAGCTGGGACTGTTTAGTTTGCAGAAGAGGAGGCTGAGGGGAGTCCTCGTCACTCCTTACAGCTAATTGAAAGGACATTGTAGAGAGGTTGGTGCTGTTTTCTTCTCACAGGTAATTAGCGATAGAATGAGAGGGAATGGCTGCAAGCCACAGCAGGGTAGGGTTAGGCTGGACATTAGGAAAGGATTCCTCACAGCAAGAGTGGTCAGGTACTGGAATTGGCTGCCCAGGGAGGTGGTGGAGTCGCCATCCCTGATTGTGTTTAAGAGCCAACTAGATGTGGTGTTGAGGGATCTGGTGTAGGGGAGAACTTTGTAGAGGGGGGTGATGGTTGGACTCGATGATCACAAGGGTGTCTTCCAACCTGAATGATTCTATGTTCATCACCTGGTGGGGTGTCCGGTCTTCAAATGCTTCTGCAGTTTCTGTAAGCTGCTCTACCTGAATGCTTGGACGCCGTTTCTTAAGTCTTGAGTTCTACAGCAACATATCAAAATGCTTAGTACAGAAAAGAGTGTGCAGTAGTTAAATAGCACAATAGTAGATTTGGCTTTCCTGCTCCATTCTTACTAACATTTCTGGTTTTCATGCTGGTTGTATTTTCTTGTGAAATGTGAAGGGAGCAAATTTGGTGGGAGTTCTGATGTCTTTAAGAATAGCTGTAGCCCAGGCTAAACTGTGGGAGAAGAGGGAGTGATGTTCTTTGCCTTGATTGATTTTTTCTGGTCACACTTTTTAGCCTTTGAAGACAAAGCATGGAGTTGTCTGCTTTAGGGGAAAGTGGGTTGGACCAGATGACCTCTAGAAGTACCTTTTAACACCAATTGTTTCGTTATTGTGTTCTGTTCTTAAAGGTGTATTGGGCAGGGGGGAACATGATGCACAATCCCAGACAAAAGCCCAGTGCTGCTGTAACATGCAGCTAAATAGTTCATGTGCAAACTATAATGACGATGCTTAAGGCTAACATGTTAGTCCAGTTGAAACTGGCTTTCATCTATAATGTGAAATATAAATATTTACAGTGGTGATCTTGGTTTGCCTGTTCCCTATTGTCGTGGTTTGGCCTCAGACGGCAACAAAGAACCACGTGGCAGCCACTCGCTCCAAAGCCCGTCCACGGTCAGGAGGGCAAAATCAGAAGGAAAAGGCAAAACTCGTGGGTTTGGGATAAAAACAGTTTAACAGAACAACAAAACAGTAACAAATAACACGGGTAAAGAAGTATGAAAACAGGATTACAATGCCGACCGCTCACCCACTGCACCCGGCACCGTCTCCGACCACCAGGCGCGCGCCTCCCTCCCCGACTTCCTGTCCCCCTCCCCCTGCCCGGCCAGCTCCCCACTACCCCCTGGGCACGGCTCACATGGGATGGAATACCTGTGCCCTGCTAGGAGAATTAACCCTGTCCCTCCTGGAACCAGGACACCTATGCTGATAGTCAACTTTCATTTTGATTTATTGTGTGCTCCTTGTATTATGCAATTCAAAATTGTGCAGCCAGTGAAATAGTTGGAGTTTCCTTTAAGCTTGTGAAGGGAAGTAGCTTCCCTAAAGAAAGTAACCTGTGTCTAATGTCTGCGTGAAAAACCCTTAAAATAAACCAGCACACCTTGCTTAAAGTAGGGTAAGGCATGTGTATAAGGAAGAGTGGTGTCAAATCTCTAATTTGCACACATTTGTTCTCCTGGTGGATGAAGTGTGGGTCTCAGCTGGCTGTGCTTTTCCTGCTTCAGCAGCCATCCAGGCTGAAGCAGTTTTAATTTTAAGCTTTGCTAAGGTGAGTTATTTTGGTTGATGGAGATCAGGGAGCTCTCATGTGAGTATTTGCTTTTCCAGACCTGTGGGTGTGTTAGCATCCACTGTGAGGAAGGGGTGGGCAGCTGGGGTGGATCTGGCTGGCACAGCTGTCTGTGTATGATTTATATATTTTTTTTTTACCCATGGGTTGTGGTGTGCAACCCAACAGTGACCATCAGGGAAAGGTAAACAATACCAAAGTTACTTTCTGGTTACCTTTTTTGCCTTTTTTTCCTCAGTGCTGTTTCAGGCTGCTTTTAACTTGTGCCACTACGCTATTGGCATAAGGTAAGCTGCTGCCAGACAGAATTTCATCAGTGTGAGAATGATGGATAAAGCAGCAAAGGTGCAGTTAATCAAATTCTTACTCTGGTGTATGCAGACCTGTCCATATTCTTCCCTTTCAGTCAGCAGTTTATAGTTCCAGAAATTACTGTGTTAGGTAGCACTTAACAAATTCTTAAAGCAACAAAGGATTTCTTTTCTGAAGAACCAAACTCTGAATTTCCAGTTGTCACATCGGAAGGCTGCTTGTGCTTTCTGAGTGAGTCCCATGTATCTTACCATGCAGTGCTGTGGATTTTGTAAGGAAGTGTGTTCCTTCCTGAAAATCACAATTTAAGAACTGCCTTTCTGTATCAACACTTAGATTAACTTTCTTGGTTTGGCCAGGCCTTCTCTGAAGGGCTGTTCAAATTTAAGTTACTTTTGTTCAACTTGATAGTAAGACAGGCTAAGTATTTGACTGTCTTTGTAAGAAGTTAAACCAGGAACTTGAAAACTATAAACCACTGAAAAATAAAGCCAAACCCTCTGCTATTGTCACATTAGCTATAATTAATGGTTGTTTTCATTCCAAATAAGTTGAGGTTGCTGTTTATACCCTAGAATTAACTTTGTGGTGTGAGAACTGCCCCATTTGTTTTGGTAATGTTTCCTTTGAACTGTTAGCAGGACAGTGTAAATGTCAACATGATTAATGCTTTCACTCTTGATTTAAACTGAGTATTTTTTCCATAGTGCTTTGCATACATGTTTATAGGAATTAAAAAACAAAGCACACACTCTAACAAAATCTAATCCTGTGGAGCTGATAAAGAGGAAAAAAACCCAACCCCACCACCCCAAAAACCACACACACACAAAAGCCCCACCCAAAAAAACAGGGAGGAGGCAGGTGATGGTTTTTACAAAGGGGTGCTTTTATCTGGACCAGTGCCCGTGCTGATTTATGGGATGGATGTGTGTGAAACTGAGGGTTATTCTGAAGTCAGTTTCTTGGGATATGAACACACGCAAGCTGTAAGTGGAGAGTTAGTAGTACTTTTGAATAGGCTGGAAAGTCCTTTCCGTGGCAGTAGTTTGTGACCACTACCTTGTCTGTGACTGAGTTCAGTGAATGAGCAGTCATGTCACACCACACTTAAGCGGGTAATTTGGTGTTATAATATATATCTTATTTCTGTTTCTACCGGATTTTCTTGTTGCATATAGATATGGTTAGCTGCAGGGTTAATGTCAGAAGCTGAAGTTACCTTCCAGCTATACAACCATGGGGTCAAATGCAGAGGGGGACAAAGGTGTCAGCCAGGAGTGGGGCTACCCGTCTGTGAAATGGTGTAATTATACCATAGAAGATGTAATGCCTCTTTGTTTGGAAAGAAGGGTTTGTAATTGCTGTGCTGTGTTAGCTAAATCTTTGTGTGCCAGGTAGGAGAATGGGTCTGGTTGAACCTAATCCAGTGAAGGGGGAGGTCTTCAGTCAGATGAACTTCCTGGTCTGCTTACTTGTGCAGCTTCAGCTCTGGTGCAGGGAACCAATTTGGGTTGTTTGGTTTTTTTTTTTCCTTCCTGTACCAATGTAGGATTTTACGAGCTGAGATAGAGATGCAAACTATGGCTGACATTACCCAGGGCAGCTTGACCCCATTAAAAGGCTATCTGCTTGGCTTGCAGAGTCACCCGCTATGCCTTTCCTCCTCCTTCCTTTCCCCCCTTGTTTGTGGGGCTGGTGAACTGAATCATCTCTGTAACTGTTCGGGCAGGCTGTAGAGATGACATGATAAAAGCAACAGGAGCCCAGGGCGAAAAGTGGGGCTGTCATTTTCGTGGCCCAGACTCCAAGAATGACTCCGCAGTCTCCTGAAAATTTATCCTCACAATTCTGTTTTCTCACCTCTCCTCCCACTGTAGCACTCGCTTACATGAAAAAGCAATGAGAGCAACGACTCTGAATTAATTGTACAGGCATGCTGGCAAATGCATCTTTCCCTGTTGCTCTGTGCCTTTTAATTATTCCCTTATGCTTTTACAAGCATCTTGTCTTCCCTTGCTTGCCTGCAGGTTTAGCTGCTTCAGTTTTCTCCGGTTATGTCTCTTACATATGTAGTCCCTGAATCTTGATGTCATGCAAGTTTAATAAACAGTATCTGACTGTGTGTCAAGAGTCACATAAATATTCCTTAGCTCATTGATAAAGAGAACGTTACTCCTTTAACTCTGCCAACTGTTCTGCCATCTTGAGCAATATGGTTTATAGGATGATAATCCAAGAATAGCTCATTTAGCTTCCCGTGTTTGTTGAGCTTTTCTTGTACGAAGCATGGAGCAGAGTGGTGTCATTTGTTTCACAAATGTGTTTGGATTCCTTGGCCTAATTTTTCCCTTGTAAAGCATTGCAGAATACTGTTCTGAAGTGAAAAGACATCTTAGTGCTTAAAACAAGAACAGAACTTTGATGCTTTTAATCATAGAGGCATTAAGTGCTTTCTGTTTTATGTGTAGGTATTTATTAAACAGGTTTGGCACAAATTATGATGAATTCTTAATTAGTACATCATGATTTTGAGACTGGAAATGAGGACTAGTTTCCATTTTAAGGTACAGAGCCACTGTAAGCCCAGTGTGATGACCTGAGCTAAAATAGCATATCCTTTGTCTGTTTTCTGAGATCTGTTAGAGTCATTTACTACTGAAGCAATATTACTAGAGAGAGAGATTAAAACACTTTCTTCTAAGAGGGAATGCTTTTCCAGTTAGCTTTCTATTATATTAACCTTTTGAGCTTTCAAAAGTCCTATTGATCTTCCTGTGTTTCTCGTTACTTTCTGTTACTGTATCACCATGAAGTTCACAGCAACTTCTGCAGTCATAGCTAGTTAACATGCTTGTATCTCAGAAGTATCTAGAAAGTTCTTACATGACTTGGTTAAATGTGCATCTGATCTTATACAGATGGGCTTAATCTAGGAAAGACCCCTATTAACATACATTTTGTACATGTACATAGTAATTATCAAAACCATTATGCATTCCACCCATATAGACTCAAGCTGGTTTGAAACCACTAGCAGCATAAGTTAAATAACACAATCTTTTCGAGCATTGTTTTTGCACCAGTAAAACTACAGTGGCCAAGGTTATGACTTTTTAAAAAAAAGTACACAGGAGATCTCTGGGGTGGACAGAATTTTCTCCTGTTGTATCTTCATACCAATGCAGCTGCTTCTTACTTACTTCAAGGGTGTTAAATCACAATCAAGGAACTTGGTAGTGAGGCAAGCTATACCAGGAGTGCAATGTACTAGAACAAAAGATACTACCATTTGTATTAAATGGAGAGTCCAAACATAAATATTATTCCTGCTACTGTTTTTAAAGTCCTTAGTCTACACTGCTGTAATATTTTGCAGTGCTGCTAGTAGGAACTTTTCTACTAGGATAATAAAGCTGTGTTACTTTTATCCCTGGAAAAGAGTGTGAGTTAAACGTTGATGTCTTCTGAGTATAACTGGACTAGTGGAGTAGTTAGTGTTTCTCCTTACGGACCCCAGATCTGCTGACTGTTCTCGCAGGAGAGTTTCCTGACCATTTCAGTTGAAGTAAGCCAAAAAAAAAATTGAAAGGTAAGTTATAGTAACTAAAACATTGAGAAAACTCTGGCACATAAAAACTGAGGAAGAAGTAGAGTGGTTAAATTAGTGCAAGCTATTGAATGTTTTCCACTGACACAGTGGCTCATGGATTGCTTATCTAAGCACATCGCGAAGTAGTGATGGAAAACCGTTTGCAGTGATGCCAGGTTCATCAACACCAAGTTTGGGCTAACACCGATGACACCCCCTATGATTTATTTAAAAATAACTCTGACTTCCCCTGCCAAGAAGACTTCACTAACTCATTTGCTAGGGACACGAACCAGCAGTATTTACATCAGATTTACATACAGAGATTCTGGTTGCATTTCATTTGAGCCTGAAGACCGAGGAGAGCTGCAATAAATTGTGCAAGATGCAAATGGATTGTAAGTAACAGTGAAAGTCCAACAACTGTCTTTTGTCAAAATGCCTCCTTGTGTTATTCTGTACCTAGAGTAACAGAGGAGCAGCCTTAGTGTGTTGGGTGTCTTCAAAGAAAGTGGATTTTCCCTGGCCCCAGAAGTTTACTGTTAATGGGAAAATGCACAACCGGGTCATCACAGACTGAAAGAATACATGGGCACGAAAGTAGAATATAGGACAGTTGGAGAAGCAGTGATCTAATGGTTGACAGCCTAAATGCTGTCACTTTTGACATTGTCAGCAGCGCGCATCTAAGACGAAGAAAAGTTATGTATTTTTGTGGGGAGTTCTAGAAAGACTGTTTCCAGTCCGAATGGCTAAAGTTGTAGAAGGAAGTAAGAGCTTAACCAGTGAACGGTATTGTTAGCTACCTGGTCATGGGACAAAGCATTTCTTATTTCATTTTTCAGAACCTTAATGGTAAAAGTACAGGCAAGGATCTTAAGTGTGATGTGTAAGTGGGGAAGCAGTTAAGCAATAATTGCTATATGCAACTGTAGAGTTGTTGGTTGAAACAGGGAGTGAAGAAAAGTTTTTGCAGGAAGTGAGATATGAATGAGGCAAAGCTTAATTGGGTGCTGTTTGCAATGAACTTACTGCTTGATGTATTGGTAGGAGCCTTTGCCTGTCTTGGAGTAATAACATAACTGTAATATTCATACAGTTCCTTTATTTGTGGCCTTTATAAAGAAGATCCAAAAATATAGGTGCTGTTTTTTTCATGTTGTGTTCTCTAGTCTCTTTTAGAGCTCCAGCTCTTATGCTTTCATCGTTTTAGATAACTTTAAAAAGGAAATTTTAATGTGATTAGCAGTCTTCAACAAGCATCTGAATAAAGCTTGGTTTATCTTCATTTCTCCCATTTTCTTTGAAAGAGCAAGAATGCATTCTCAAGGAAGAAAACATCAGTTATCTGACTTAATCTATTTCCCATATGAGCAATAAAAAACACTCCTCGTGTGTCGGCCGATGTGTGCTTTGAAGGTGTGGGGCATGGTTTGGACAAATGTGGAGGAAAGAAGTGTTTCTGTAATCAGGCAGATTCACATTAGATGAGAACACCTCAAAGATTAACTCCAGTTATTGAGGATCAAAACTCAGACTGTGATGACAGCTACTTAAATCTTTTTCCTTACCAGGAAATGAATGGTTTTTTTCTCAAGTGTTTTAAGGTATATTTCCCAATTCCAGATAGCTCCAAGTTTAGACTATAGTTATCATTTCAAATGAAACAGTTCAGCTTTTGGGAATGTTGGCTGGAGTAACACAGGAAAAGCAGCTCTAAAAACATGAAAAATGTGCTAAATTTGCAAGCTGACAAAATAGAAGAAAAAATAACCAAAGCACCACTTTTTCTGCCTTTTTTTTTTTTTCTTTTTTCTTTTTTGCAGGGATCTCTAATGAGTGATTAAGTGTTCCTGATGTGAAGTGTAACATGGATACCTTAGCTAAGCAAAAGGTGGACTTTGAAACTTTTTATGTCTGCCCCAAAGTTAGATTAGAGTTTGTGGGTACCTGGTTCTCCTTGGCTTGTCCAGCCCCCTTGTCTCCAGTGTCAAGTACAGCCAGACAGGTAGCTACTGCCCAAAGAGGCAGCCTTGCTGCTTCCCACAACTGGATGTGGTGCTTGTTTGTCTCCACAGTGACATGCACCAGACAGCTGGATGAGCCAGACACAGAGGGTACAGTTTCACGGTGCAGTTCAACTGACTTATCGGTTCCCCATCACCAGCGATGTAAAGGGAGGTTTGCCTCCCCATTCATCTTCCTTGCTCTTCAGGGAGGACTTCTAACAATGTTCTCCCTTTTTTCTGTGGTGGAATGAGCTCACCTAGCAGACACGTGGTACATCTCTGCTAGGTTAGTTTTCTTACTCCTTAGTGAGTTGAATTTTCCTGGTGCAGGGTCAACAGCATCTCCTTCCCCAGGACCGAACTGTAATTCTGTTCAAACTGCCTTTGAAACTAAGCCCTGACACTACAAGTAAGAGTTTTCTGCCAGATGAGTTCCTTGAACTGACTCCTCAGGGCATTACGCGTTTATCAGTGCCAGCACAAGCAGGGATGAAATAACAAAGCAAAAATGGGGAATGGGGTAGGAATGCCTGTTTCAGCCAGCCGTTTTCAGCAGTTGAGCTGTGGTGTGAAATGTTGCCGGAAAGTTTATCATTTAAACATTAAGGTTGGTGAGGTTTTTTCATCAGTATACACCCTCTTTGGAGCAAAGTTACATGCTTTATTGGAGGTGTTTTGATTTAAGGCATTTCATGATGGGGTACCATTGTTACAAATGCGGCGTTTCTCAGTGAGTACCCTTGTGTTTAGGGACTGCGGAATTAAATAAAGCAACAATAAGTAAAAGAACTTACTACTGAATGTTTCTGCAACTTGAAATTGGACGTGTCAAAATATAAAACATCATGTAATTGGTCTGTAAATTCTTGTTAATCATAGAATGGTTAGAGTTGATCATCAGGTTCCAACCCCCCTGCCCTGGGCAGGGACACCTCCCACTAGAGCAGGTTGCTCAAAGCCCCATCCAGCCTGGCCTTGAACACTTCCAGGGATGGGGCATCCATCTCTGGGCAATGTGTTCCAGTGTCTCACCACCCTCATAGTAAAGAATTTCTTTCTGGTATCTAATCTGAATCTCTCCTCTTCCAATTTAAAGCCATTACCCCTTGTCCTGTCACTACACTTCCTGACAAAGAGTCCCTCTCCAGCTCTCCTGTAGGCTCCCTTTAGATACTGGAAGGCTGCTATAGGGTCTCCCCCGAGCCTTCTCTTCTCCAGGCTGAACAAGCCCAGCTCCCTCAGCTGGTCTTCATAGGAGAGGTGCTCCATCTCCCTGATCATCTTTGTGGCCCTCTGCTGGACCCGTTCCAACGGTTCCATGTCCTTTCTATGTTGAAGACTCCAGAGCTGCACAGAGTACTCCAGGTGGGGTCTCACCTGTAGAGTAGAGGAGTAGAATCACCTCCCATGACCTGCTGGCCACACTTCTGTTGATGCACATTATAATAAAAAAAAAGTTTTAAAAAAAGAATAATCCTGTAAAAAAATCCTGTAAAATGTTTCACTTTTTCATTGTAAGTAATTGCAATCACACTGGTTACAAAAGGTGTGTTTGCAATGCATGGAGTTGTGTACATGAGCCATAGCCTCACAAATGCCATATCAGGTAAATGAGAGAGGAATTGATTTTTATGAGCTTTTATTTTAGGATGTAGTAGAACATCATATTTCCAAGTGTCAGACACTAATCAGAATTTTTTGCCTAAAGTCAGTGGAAATTTCATCTCCTCAGGCCAAAATTAAGATTACACTCCAAGGACTCTGATACATCATTAAGGATGTTAGTGCCACTCCTGACAGTACTCCTAGCAATGGTCCCACCTACAATAAATGGACGGCCAAGGCGCTGTTGGGCTGGTTGCTGAGCATTACTGTTTACTGCATGGCGTTTCAGAATAGTGCACTGTTCTCTGGTGATTCAGCAACCAGTAGCTCATCCACATGTACGCTTTGAGTGGGAAGATGAGATGGAAGTCTAATTCAGAAGGGCATTCCAAGTTATGCTGCCTCTGCTTATGAGCATGGTTTGAGTCAGACCAGCTTTACTCACTAGCAAGAGCCATAGTGGGACTGACTGCTCAGGGGTATTAATTTGCCACGTTTTTTTGTGTGCGCAAAGGAATTGCTGAAGTGAAGCCAGCATAAGATCACATCTTCATAATCATTATCATTTCATAGATCAGGCTTGCTATACATGGGTCATAGGAAGTCACTGAGTTAAAGAAAGAAAAAAAAAAAAAAAAGACCGGTTCTGACTTAACTCAGAGCTTTTGAACTTTATAATTTGCAAGTCGAAGAATTTAAATTTCACAACTTCTCCATAAATGGGTTTATGAGCATTTATAACTCAAGAACTTTACACCTTTGCACTGTATCCTCAAAATTATACTCACAAGCTCAATACCCTCACAAATTGAATTTGCAATGAAATAACTAAGTCTTTATCTTATTTATGAGGATGTAATAATTATGAACCATGGATGGTTCTTCATCCCCCAAAATTTCAGCACTCTCTCTCTATATATATATTATTGTTTAGTGACAGCTTTGAATGACAAAATTTCAATACAAAGAGCCCCTTCCTTTTGTTCAAGTGAAGATAAATGTCACATCAAGAGGCCTCAAGTTGTTAAGTTCTAATGCATGCATGAAAATGCAGAAACAGAGTATACTCTTCCAATGCATCAGTTACTGTTGTAAACACTAATTTAAAAAAGCTGCTTTCACAGCTCTTTCCTAATGGTGCAGCTGATATGAATTCTATCTAGGAGAAATCCTTGTTACTGTCTTAGTGATTTTTTTCATAATTGTGAAGTTATGCACAAGGAGGTAGGACAGCCTCAACCTATTCTCCAGATTCCTTTCCATCATAAGAGTTCAGTCTTGTTTGAATGCTTGAAGTACTCTGTTTATGCAAGTCTAGTTCAAATGAGAAGCACATGCCTGTTTTAGATAAAGTTTCAAAAATTCACTTTGGATGGTTTGTGCCTCTCTGTGAGATAGCTTCCCTGGGGCTGGAGCACCAGAGTTGAGTACACGCGTATTCTGTCACTGCTTCACTGCAAAGTAAAACTTGTCATTATAAACCACTCACAGTTTTTAAACTGACTTGTCATAGTAATACATCTTAACTGTGAGGGCAGTCACATCTGGTTCAGAAGAACTAGCAGGTGCAAAGTAATGCCTGAAAGCACACATCTCTGGATTCTGAAGGTCAGTCTTTTTGTTTCCTACCAAGACACCACCACAGAAGCACGCCTCCAGCCTGCAGCATGGTCTAACCAGAAGCACGAAACATTTGGATAAGCAATTTAAAAGCTTTTGATTTGGTTTGAGGTTTCTGTGTCAACAGGACTGGGATGCATATTTCATAGCTGGTGAATTCATTGCGATGATCAAGATTTTATGCAGTTTCAAGATGAGTTTCCCTCTTATTTTTTCAATGTTTAGTGTTAGCTATTGTAGGTAAAAGAGGATATTCTTTTTTCTAAAATGCACTGACAGGTGTACAGTGAAACATTAATGTTAAAAGCAGCATTCCTAAAAGCTGTGCTTATGTGGTAGTTGAGAGTTTCCATGATGGACACTTAAGTGTTTGTTACACTTTTTTGAGGTTTTCAGGTTGTTTTTTTCTGAAAGCTGTGCCATTTACAAGTCATTCTCTGAAGATTATAGGTGTTGAGAAAAACCTCCTTCAAAGTGCTTTGAACAGAGAGGTGACATTCTTCAAGTTCAGAAATAGCTGGGTTTGAAAACTCTGGTGAACACAGGTGTTTCTCTCTCTCAGTTCTGAGTGTCACATTTCAAAGAAAGTCTTTTTGACCAGTAAAATTCTTCTGACTGGGGTAGGATAGGGGCATCACTTGCTTAGAGAATATTAATCTAGTAAGGCTTTCAAAGTCTATTGTAATTCATTAGGTTTTTATTTAACAATTATCACCTTAAAGTGGTTTGATTCTAAACAAAGCATTTGCTTACCACTGCCCTCTGTGTTTTCTTTAATTTTGTTTATTCTGGGGCCATTTGGACTCTATCTCTACAGCTGAGTACATCTTGGAGACTGTGATTGAGTAGCACTCTATTCTGTTCCAACTCCTTCCTACTTTTTTCTCGTCTCTCAATTTACAGTTCTGGGAAAAACAAAGACAGGGAATCTCTTGTAGACAACCTCTTCCACTGGCCTTAAGAGTAAAACAGATTATAGTTACATTGCTCCCAAAAGCAAGAAAAAAGGACACCTGTGGCCAGGTCTGTATTTGAGAGAGCTGAGTATTTTCACTATCTTATCAGCACTGTTTGATAACACGGAATAAATAATGTGAACGTACCTGCTCTCTCTCACAGCTATTTGTCTTGCTCACAAGAGAGAGATCTCGTTACAGACAGTTGTTGGCATCGATACAGAACTCTGCTATAACCAGTACCAGTTCTCCCCATGCTGTTGGTGAGGATTTGGCATTATGGCAAAGAACACAAAGTCCAACATCCCAAAGATGAGACACCGTTTAGTTCTGTGTTGGGACTTGAATAGTATCTGTTAACTGGAGGGGTAACTTAGAAGGGGTTGAAACTCTGTGCTGGAGGGTATTTATTTCTACTAGAGGATCCAAGGGTTAGCTATAAATAAGATCATGTGTGGGAAACTTTTATAACTCCACTGCTTTCCTCACATTGTTTTTAAAAGTAGCTTTGACTATTGAGATCCTCATAATTAGAAAATAATACATTCCTAGTAATACAGGATGAGGCAAGAAGGTAGATCCTTTTCAGTCTCCTAACTGTACAGCACTTTACCTTACAGACCAGAAGACTCTGTGGGCCACTTCATTATGGTATGTGTTGAGTGTTTTGTCCTGTAGTAGTATGTTGCTTTTTTTCATCCTGTGTTTCTTGTTTCTTCACCGGATTCATCTGCAATATAAATATAATATAAAATACATATAAAATAAGCGTGTCTAATTTTCAAGGCTTATCCCACAACAACTTATAGAGCTGTTGGAAAGTATGGGAGACTTCAGATGGCTTCAGATGATGTAAATTGCTGCTGCTGTGTGAAGGTGTGATCTACAGTTCCCCGTCACCACTGGTGCAGCAGTAGCGTTTGCATGGTAATAAAGCAAGTGCAAGTCATTCCTTGGGCTGAGAACTAACACAGACAAAAATAAATCTTTGCTGCTGTCTGTGAAATTACAGATGTACCAGTGCAGGCACTGGGAAGAGAGGCTGGAAACTCGAGCCAAGAAATAGGTTAGGGCTAGCCCTTTTGGTGACAGAATAGTTCTGAATGAAATAGTGTTGAGTCTGCAACATTTAAAAGAAAAAACCTTTCTTCCTTGTTTAGGCTGTGGGCAAAGTACTTGTGAAGGATTGGAGAAATCAGATCTCTCCATCTTTCGGTTACTCAGTTTGTGGAGAAAAAACAACACATTAATGTGTTGATATGTTAATTTAATTGTATGACAGAAAACATTAAAAAGAATAATGATAATTTTGCAGTGCCACAGATATGATAGGTATTGATTTTTAATTTGTGTCTGAGCCAATTTCTGTAAAGTTATTTTGCAGATTTTGCTGCCTGTGCAGGTTTATTATTTGACTGCAAGCTTTTACTAGATGAACAGAAAATGAAACTTATCTTTTCATTGTGTTGTTAATTTCCACGTGCTTCTGAGTTGGTGCAACACAGCTATAGCAGTAATAATAAGTATTCAGTATCCTTGTTGGAATATGCTAATTTTTACAGGCCAAAACTCTAGGAGTTTTAGAAAAGCATAAAATAAAGTTAAAGTAACCATAGGCTCTGTTGGTAAATGTGGCTAAAATTGAGATGGTCACGATCGTGCTTTCTTACATAAAAAATTGTAGACCTAGCTTTTGTGATGGGAAAATCATATTGAGGTAGTCTAGTTTCTTTCAGGAAAATCCTGTAGAAAGTGCTAGAGACAGTGCAGAATGAAAGATGTTACTGCAGTTTCAAAAGGCTGACACAGGGGAACCTGTATTCTCCACAAAATTGGTTTAAACTGCTCAAAATAAGCTTTCCCGTGCATGGCTCTTTAAACTGGACACTCACTGAAGTAAAACTTTAAAATTAGATAGTTGTTGATCATGTCCTTGAAAATACCTGCACAGTAGACCCATATGGAGGCAGTCAGAAGATTTTGCAAATCAAACTGCTTTAAAATTTTGTAATTACGAGCAACACTTGTTTCGTAACTAAGAACATAGTGTGGTTTTGAGTTGTAGTGTATTCCAGGTGGATAGGGACATTGAGGAGGTCTCTAGTCCAAAAACCCACTCAAAGCGGGCTCAGCTCTGGCATCAGACTAGAATTTCATCATTTTATGTGGTTTACTTTTACTTTTGGCCAACTTTGAAAGTGCTCTGTGAAGGGGGAGAGCGCGGTGCCGCTCACTGCCTGCACAGGCGGGTTAGCAGAGCGCCCCTGCGAGGGTGCTGACCCTCATTAGATCTTCTCAGGAGATCACGCTTTTCAACGTAAGCTTCAGTCTGGTGTGTTGTATGTGTAGGTCTGTCACCTTTTGTCTTAACTGAGCTAACAGTGCAGCGTGCTGGTGGGTTCCCTTTCTGTAGTCTTCCTTTCTGTGCCTGGGTCAGGGTTTAGCGCACCGCTGTGCATGCTTCCCGGGGCCCGCAGGTCTGCCCCTGCTCACAAGAGGTGTCTCTTCCCAATTGTGAGAGAGGAATGGGCTTCAAATTGAGGCAATGGTTTCATTTGCATACTTGATTGGGAAAGTTTAGCGATCACTAGAGTAGGAGCTAGTTCCTATAGTTCTAGCAAAGTTAGCATGGAAACCAACTAGATATATGTATGTATATAGATATATATAAATATATAGCTTTTCTACATATGTGGCCTTTTTCATTAGCATTCTGACTTTCTGTATGGTTAAATAGCACCATTCCTGCCTATTAAATAAATTAATCCCTTATACCAGTAAATAATCCTTTATACTGATGCCATGTATTCTTATGGTGACACAGGACTATACATGTTGGTATTAAATCTCTTTATAATTTTTTCTGCAGTGAGGAGGCTGTATAACCCGAGTACATGGTATATATGAAACAAAGCAAACTCAGCACATAGACAGGACCATTAGTGCAAGAGTAGTGTTTTGTTCCTATGAGAGGTATTGCAGTGCTTTTAATACAGCCTTTGTCAGGAAAATTACATGTTTATGGTTCTTCATAATTTGTATATGTTCCTTTTAACTACTGCCTAGTGAATATGTGTGGATTGATACCCAAACAAACAGGGCATGCATCTGAATACTTTATACTGCATTAATGTAATAGTGCCTGTTAAATCCTAGAACATTCTTCTTATGGAGATTTGGACTTCCTATGCTGTAACTATGCAATTGATGGCAAAAGAGCATCTTTTTTTAAATATGTATTTTCTGCCTCCGAAGTAGTGCCTCCTATTAATTGCAAAATTGACATTCAAGCACTCTTGTTAATACTGAAAAATCAGTAGGAGTTCAGGAGAAGTGAGATTTCCCTCCCTTGATTTCCATTAACAAAACTGGCTCTGTTCCAGTTTTTAAGATGTTGATTAAGACCCTGCTGATGTCAAGGTCAGTAATACACTTCTGTTTTCACTGGGAGCTTATTATATTGTTGCTTTCTGGGAGAGCAGAGGAGGAAATATAGGAAGGCTCTGTGGCAGTTATTTGAGTAAAAAGATGCAGAAGTTTACAAATAGGAAATAAATTATTTCTTTTATAGCATAATCAAACTTTAAATTCTGCAGCAATGTCACCTTCAGACAACTCTGAACATACTTTACTCCTTTGAACTGTATTTTCCCCATTATATTTTTACTTTTGAGGCTATAGATGTTAAGCATCTTCTTTCCTTTCTTTGACAGGAAATTCTGGTGATTAAAGATCATGGCAACCATAGAGGAACTGGCCCATCAAATTATTGAACAGCAAATGGGAGAAGTACATAAATTTTGAGTCCTATTTAAGAGACATTGGATAATAAAATGCACAGACTGATAAGTAAAAGCCAGAATCACAAAATAATTTTTACACCCAAACCTTCCCGAGACTCTCCCATGAAAGAGCAGAAAAGCTTACTCTGTCTGTTTTAAAATTGGGCTGCAAAGTCTTTCTTGACAAAGTTTGCCCCACAGAAATGAACCTAAGGAAAGTGTAGCAGTGTTTCCAGTAAGTGACTCAGCTGTTCAGCTCTGCTTTTTGGGCTTGTAGTGGTCTTCAGAGAGCCCTCTGGTTTTAAGAGCGTAGTCATCACATAGCTTTTACTTTCCAATTAAGCAATTGCTTCCATTGTCTGTCTTGTTTTCATGAGTAGAAGTTTGCCATGCTCTTCCCTGTGAAATCTTTGTTGGTGTTTGGTATAAGTCAAAAGGGAGATTTAACTCTTGTTTCTGCAGACTTCTGGTTTTCATTTTCTGTAGCGCGTGTGCAGAATCTGTACTGCAGCCAGGGAACTTCGGAGATGCACAATTTAATCTTAGGTCCATTTAAAATTAGCAGCGCTTTAAATTAGGCACAAGCAGTATCTTATTTATCTTAAATAACTGGTATTTTTAGCTTGAAATATCCACTCTTCATTCCTTGTCTAGACATGGACTTATTTTTCAAGTAATTTTAGTTCCTCTCAGTCTTGATTTCAAATAGAAAGATTGGGGATGGAGACAGGATAGTTCATTCTGACCTGTATAAATTCTTAAAGCTTTTATTGGTGTAGTATCTGAGTGTTATGAATGCTATCTCTAAGGACATAAATCATTTATGTTATGTACGGTGTTTTCTTTTGCTAACTTGTCCTCTTTATAAATGAAAACCGCACGTCTAGCATAGTTTTGTTTTGGTAATATAATTCCTTGTGGAGGTCTACATAGGGCTGTATTTCCTGGGGTTTTGGCTTGGGTTTTTTTTAAGTACTGGCTGGTCAAAGCCAGCTGAAGTGTACATTCTGTTTGGAACAGAGGTGTTGGTGTTTGGAACAGATGATGGTGTTTAGCCTCTGTGAGGGTTGTTTCTCAATTTCATAATGTGATTCTATGAGACACTGAGCTGACTTAGTATCTCAGTGCCACGGGAAAGTCCCATTTCTGTTTCTTACCTTATTTACTTTCCACACTAGCAGCAAGCTAACCCAGCCAAAACAAGTGGAAGGTTTTCTGCTGCATTAGTATGTTGAGTAGGGTCTGAGAAGGTTCTAATGGTACCAGAGCCAGCATAAAAGAGGTGATTGGTAGCCGAAGAAAGGCAGGGAAGAAGACAGAGGGGGTTTGAGGTGCATCACAGCACTGGCTCACTGCAGGGAGCTATTGGCTTTTTCTGGTCGTGGAAAAACTGCAGCCTTACAGTTTTCATGGATATCATTCTGTCAACGGTGTAGATCTGGTTTGGTCCTTTAGCAAGGTTTTACGGAGCCTGAGACTGTCACATCATAGTCTGCAGCAGTGCAGCTTGAACGTTCCTCACTTGTCCTCAGGCTGTCTAGTCTTGTCACATAACCTCTGTGTGTCATTGTGTGCTTGACAAAACCGGAAAAAAAATAAGTACGGGATAGTGGATGAAGGTCTTCTCCCTCCCAGTTGGGGTCAGTTCCCTTATATGGTACAAGGTGCAGCCAACCTGGCATGTGGTTAGAAGACTGAAAAGCATTCCCCTGGACAGTGCAAGGTGGAACCCTGTAAGCGAAAATTACTGTCAAAGGAGTGGAGTCAGCAAGGAAAGTGGCCTCCATGTAGTATCATACATTCCTACCTACCTGTGACCTACTGGCTGTAGTTGTGTGATGGTGTTCGTGTTTGATGTAAGCATTGAAGACCATAGTTTAAGGTCTGTGAACTTCGGTGGTGTTTTGGCTAGCATTTGTAATTCTCTTGAATGTTGAAATAGTTCTAATTGAATTCACAAGAAAGATGTACACGACAGGGCAGGTGTTCCCATTCTGAGGAGGATGGAAACTGCTCCTGTGTATCAGTGAAGTAATGGTCAGAAGTTTTCTGTGACACAGGTTTTGATTTTTTTATAGTGTTAATTCTTGTTCATGAAGCATTTAAACATGAAGTTATCACAGTGATTTTATGATGATGTTCACAAACTTGGTTTTGTTAATTTAGGGCTTTTTGCATAAGAGAAAAACTCACTAAAAAAAAAAAGAATTTATAGCCTTGCCTATATGGAGGATTGCACACTTATCCTTTCTCAAATTCTGCCAGCTGCTAATCAACTTTTGCTGAGTGTGAGATAATTGATATTTGTTACATCAGGATCACATTCCTTGACTCCAAGAGCCTGCAGCAATCTTTTTCCTTTAATCTGTGGATGAGTATGCTAAGTATATGGTGGTTTGGTTCCAGGATCCTGCCAGATAACAGTAACAGTGGAGAGCGACGTATTAGTCCAAACAGAGTCTATCATACACACACGAAATACAGTTTTTAACAAATCCTGCAGTTATTCTTATCAGTATTTTTATTAATGCAATAAAAAAAATTCCATTTGTACAGAAGTAGAACTGCCAAACTGACATTTTGTGGGGTTAAAGAGCAGTTTTACCTTACACAACCTGTAAATCATGGCATTTAAAGGGAGCAAGCATAAAATATGTATGGATTATGTGGCTTATTTTGTAAAGCAAAGATAAATGCACATAAAACTCCAATTGCCTGTAAATCACCACGTGTGCCTGTCACTTGAAAGACCAATGCAGACTTTTAGTATTTCTTTCAAACTCTCAATGTTGCTGTGTAATAAACTCTCTTCTTGTCCTTAAGCAAAGAGGTGGATGAATTGTTTGAGTATGGCAAATACTCATGAAAGATCTGGTATTTTTAGAAAGCAGTCTTCCAAAATGGCTTGGGCAGTAGTTTGACAAGCACTTCTTTTGATGCTGCTGGCAGTTTAAGCGGTGCCCCCAGCAGCTTAATCCCACTCTCTCATTGCTCTGGTGCGTCTGCTTCTGAGCACAGGGGTGATCTGGATTGAAGGTTTGATCTATGCTAAGAATAGCCTTTGTTTGTCTGTCTCTTTGCTGGGCTGCTTTTTAACCTGCATCAGTGCCCCGTTCCATAGCACTGAAGGAGTAACCTACCAATCTGAAGGGGTGGGAGCAAGAAGGTAGTAAGAGCTGAGACTGCTACCAAATGTAATGCATTTT
>VZTM01041608.1:174353-206567 GCA_013400555.1 Jacana jacana | reverse complement strand
ACAACAGCTTCAGAGACCTCAGGGTTGGAGGAAGATACTATACTAGACTCATCAGCAGTGATACTATCATGACAACTCCAAGGTCTAAGATGCAAGAGACTGACCGCGCACGCTACACCGCAACAGACAGAGGTTGGAACGGCCCTGCTCGACACATGCTGCCTTTNTGCTCGACGCACGCTGCCTTTGTGCCAGAGAGTAAACTGCTCCCTTTATTTGCCCAGAGGTGACTGCTCCTGGATGGTCCTCTCCCCTACACAAACTTCAACAGCCCTTCTACAATTGCCAACCTTCTCCACTCCTCCCTAATCCTCCCTGGCCCTGGTCCCTCCACTTAGCTTGCAGGAGGCTGGGCATCGCCATCTTCCACACAGAACTGCAGACCCACATTGGCTATCGGGGATGTTCCTGGAGTCCTCCTCACCATCTACAAATAAAAACACACAATGTACAAAACAGTGCCAGCAACCAGCATCGTATCCACCAATGCCAACCTCTTTCACAAAAAAACACATCCTCGAAAGCTACACTCGCATATTCTGCAGATTCCAAACTAGGATGCAGTGGCGCTCATCCCTTTTAGCACCTAAAGTAACATGAGAAATAAAGTTACCATTGCAGTGGGAAATGCAGATCGAGGCAGATCAACCCATTAACCCTACGCTCTTATTGCTGTTCCACCAACCCTGACACTACCCCCACCCCCCCAGGCAGGGCAGCTCCACGCCGAACACACCCTGGTGCGGCCCGACACCACACAACACAGTAGATGACATGACTCAAAGATCAGACAACCCTCCACACAAGAGCGATGACTTGTGGACCACAGACGCCCTTGGGTGAGAAGTCCTGCAGGGCCGGTATGAGGGGACTCTAAGGCAACAGCTTAGGAGAATCAAAGAGTAATGGCCCATTACAGGAAGCCACCATCAAAACGGAGAGGATGTACGTGCAAGAAGCCTGGCGAGAAGACCTGGGAACAAAAACGATGCAGGGACAAAATCCCAGTCCCTGAAAACTGATGACTAGAGAACACGGCGGCTCACACAGCCAGCGACCATGACATCAAGAGAGGACCATCCAGAAATGGCTGAGATGCAGGTCCGATCCGTGCTTTGAGATTGTCGTGCAAAAATAGAAGCGCCCGTTGGGCACGATGCCGATGAGTGCGGGCGTTTGAGACCCTACCGGTCATGCCCAAGATGCCTGCTGTGCCCCTTGACCACAAGAGCAATGAAGACATTAAGACCTAAGCAAAGTCCAAGACACAGGAGACAGACCACACAAACCACACAACAGACAAAAGCCAAAAAAAAACCCCAGCATAAAAGTCTACTTTCCTCTGCATGAGCTACTGAACTTACGTGGTCCTAAAGGTCTCGTCTCAGGGCTCTCATCTCCCCTTCTCTTGATACCCAAATAACGAAACCACTCCAAAGTCGTGGTTTGCTGAGGGATTAACAGACATCTAATCGCAGACAAGCCTCAGGAGAGAATGAGTTCCCTGATCAGGGCTGTGGTTTATATACCCCAGGCCCTGCCCACCACCCTTCCCACAATCCCCTGGGGAAGGGATGGGGCTGACCCCCCCATGAGCTGTAAGGGCGGCTGTAGGAGCTGTGGCTCTTTTCTCGTCTGTTTTTACAGTCTGCAAAGCTTCAAGGAAATGTTGTGGCTCCTACTAAAGGTCATGAGACTTACTCTTTTACTGCACCTACATCCATTTTTTCAGCTGTGTGACTGGGTAGGTAATTAAGCTTTGTTTTTCTCAGGTGTACATAGGAAGAGATAGATGCTATAGTAAGCTTTGTGTAGTAGCTCATTAAATGCAATAATGATATTGCTATCAAATAATCACTCCAATGGTCTCTCTGACTAATTTCCTTAATGAAACTAGAGAAGTCCTAGAAAACAGAAAATACAAAAAACCCCCGATAGAAATATAGGACGTATCAGAAAGCGTATGAAGCAGTCCAAGTAACACGCAAGTAGCTAAAGCTAGTGGGTGGGGGCTGAACGTAGAAATCCTAGGTAGCATAGAGGAACAAACGAGTGCTCTGTACCTGAAAGATGGCCCGACCTAAAGGGCTACAGGATGGATGTGAAGCACAGGGAAACCCCGGGAAGGTGTTGTGACTGGTAGAAATGTCATGAGGGGATCGGAGAGAAAGAAAAATGATTGGGACCATGATGATTAAACCCAGAGGGGAGCCACACTGAGCGAACGTGTTGGTGGTGGGCCAGGGAACCAGTAGATTCGTGGCTAGAGGGAAGAGACAGCAGAAGGACCAGGCTGAGTACTGCAGAAGATCCTTCTGCCAAGTTGTGAGGTTCAGACTGGACCCCATTGCTTTCTAAGCTTCTTCTCAGAGAGGAGCCTAGGTCCAGCTGGATCCAATCTTAGCCTCAGACTGTAAAGAGTTTGGAGCCCAAGTTATATCACAGGGTTGACTTAATACAGCTTGAGCTGCATGCCTCCAGAGAGAGATGTCCTTGGTTCTTTTCCTGTGCTTGCTAAAGCCTCATGACCTGTGACATAAGCTACTCATGATCCTGTTCACGCAACAAGTGTGTGTCCCATCCGATCAAATTGTTCTACAGTTCCTCTTCAACCACTGTCCTCTTTGATGACTGAGTTTTGGTGCACATCCTCTTACCTTTTAACACAGTTTCATGATGTGTTTGTCCCATCTGCACCTGGATCTCATCCCAAACGCTAACCCTGACAGAAGAGAAAAGCAGAAGGACAGAGGACACAGAAGTGTACAACGGGGAGCCAGAAAATGTGACGCTGCAAAGAAGATAGGGGTGGGAAGCAGAACAACTATGTAGAGAGAGGGCTGAGTGTGCAAAAAACAGGGACAGAGAGAGACACAGAAGGCACCATCAAACAAGGAGACAGAGACAAGACAAGTAGCAGGGGAAAAGAAATACGGGGCGGGGGGGGGAATAAAGGGAGCAGGGCAGAGGAGGACGGCAAAAGAAAATTTCAAAAAAGCAATAGGTTATATAAAACAGACAAGAACTAACAAATTGGGACAAGAACATGTAAAAGAAAGTGAAAACAGAGAGAGGGTTCAGGACAGAGAGGGAAGAGCTGAGAATTATAGACACAGAGATGAATAGAGGGAGACAAAGAAAATTTTTAAAGCAGCAGGATACAAGTATCATACCTGAGAATTGAAACATGGGCACACTGAACTATAAAGAGATGTAGGAAGACAATTTGAAAAGTGACAGGGGAAGTACAGGAAACACCGACAAAAAGAAGGCTGAGGAGACAGAGAGAAAGCTAGGAAGAAAAATTTAAGAAAAAAGACAGTTTTAGAACACTAAGCACGTTTCGCGACACTTCAGATTGCTGGAGAGCCACGGGCAAATAGATTGATTTCTGGAGGCATTTCCGGTGTGTTGGAGGATCACGCGATCAAAGAGAGCAATGTCAGGAAAAGCGAAAGGCACGTCCGGTATCCTGGAGGACCGCGGAGCCATAGAGACGGACGCCCGTAGGACAGATGGGTGTTTCCGGCGTGCCTGAGGACCGCGGAGCCATAGAGATCGACGTCTGGGGGGGGACGACTGAGAAGTAGCCACCCAAGGAGGCTCCGCTCGGGGAACAGCTGTTTCCCACTTTTCCGTAATACTACATATTGGCATTTTTCCGCCTTTTTCCACAACGGGAAAATTGAGGTTTGGTTTTGTGCATGAAAGCGAGATATTTTTGCTTTCCGACTGCCCAAATTCAGGTGGATTTAGCTTTACCAGGAATCCAAACTGGGATTTTTTTCCCCAATATAGAACCTGAAGCAGGGGTTTGAGGTATTTTTGTGCCGTGGTGGCAGCTACCACTTGATATGCACCCCCCCTGTTGTCACTGAAACCAGGAATAAACATCAACATAGTCTGAAGAAGCAAGCATTCTTTTTATTCGGTGCTGGGATCATGGGGAGGGTACATCTGTCTTGTACACCGAATGTGAGATTCACAGAGGCTGGGTTTTTTTTTCCCCTCCTACACGTATATATTACTTTCCCCCTAAATATGTAATATTTTTTACACCTGTATATATTGCCTGTTTAGACTGAGATCTATTTAGACTTACGTTTACACTTACTATCCAGTACATCAGTTTAGACTAGCTACCTGGGTTTGTTCATTCTTTAATATCTTTTTATAAATAAAGCTTTTAAAAATAGATCTTTCAAAGCTCCTCCCCAGTCACAAGCTCTACATCCAGGGGCTGCAAACTCATCCCGGGGCACAAAGGAGGCAGGAAATGTTCATTCACTACAGTATGTAATAAGTCCCAGCAGTGAGTTGGCCACAAGGCTCAGCACCCAGACGCAGCAGGACAGAAGGACAAAGGAAAGTGAAAAGCAGAAGAAAGGACAGAGGGACACAGAGGTGTGAGACAGGGAGCCAGACAATAGGACACCGCATACAAAGAGGGGTGGGCAGCACGACGGCCCTGTAGAGAGAGGAGAGACTGCACTAAAACCCAGGGGGAGGAATAGAGAGAGAGGCAGAAGGGACCGGCAGGGGACAAGACAGAAGCAAGTGTCAGGGAAGAATTCTACAATGACAGTGGATAAGAAACAGGAAAGAAATAAAAAACAGAAACAGGGACCCAAACAGGAGCAGTTGCCTATGTTTGTATACCCTGTTGCTTTTCAAAATCTTGTTTAGACAAGAACTGAAAAATAGGGAGAGTGAAAAAAGTGACAGGGTGCAGGACAGAGAGGGAAAGAATGGGAATTCTAGACATGGAAATGGCTAGATGGGAAAAACAGGATCCAAGAATCATACACCAGAATTGAAACATAGGCACAAATTAAAATCAGGTTGGGGAAACAAAGAGAGGGAAAGGTAGCATGACAATTTTAAAACCAACTGGATTCAAGAAACCTACATTTTCAAAAGTGACAGGGTACCAGAAACATAGTGAAGAATTATAAAAATAGGGAAGGGGACTGAGATAGCAGTAACCTGTAGTGGGCTGACCTTGGCTGGCTGTGGGGTGCCCACCGAGTCATTCTATCGCTGCCATTCCTCAACAAGGCAGAGGGAGAAAATCCAGATAAGAAGTTTGTGGGTCAGGATAAGGACAAAGAGATCACCTACCAATTACTGTGACGGGCAAACCAGAATCAGCTTGGGGAAACTGATTTGATTTCTTGTCCAAATAAAATAAGAAGAAACAAGAACAACTCTAAAAACCACCTTCCCACCACTCCTCTCTCTTTCGCTGTGCTCATCACCGCTCCTGACTTCTCTACATCCTTGTTGCAGGCATAGTGATTAACTTCACTTGTAAGACAGAAGTAGTGAAATATTTATTAAGGTAAAACAGTGATTTAACAAAGTTAATAGGAAATACAACAGTGTTCTGTAGGATTCGATAGCAAGGTACATTCGATTATTTACTGCATAGAGGAAAGGGTCAGACAAGCTGACCGGGAGACCCTCCATTGAGTCACAAGGCTCAGAAAGGACCCCCTTGATTTCTAAACTCCTCCTCAGAGAGGAGTCTAGGTGCAGTCCTAGTCCCAGACTTGGTCAATGTTTTACGTCTACAGAATTATCTATGCAATGAATACTTTATATTACTTAAGATTTCAAAGTTTAGCAGGCTATCAGTCTGTCCTGGTTCCAGGAAGGACAGGATTAATCCTCCTTTCAGGGCACAGGTATGCCATCCCATGTGAGCCATGCCCAGGGGGTAGTGGGGAGCTGGCCGGGAAGGGGGAGAGGAACAGGAAGTCGGGGGGCACGGCGTGCGGTTGGGTGCAGTCGGTGAGCGGTCGGCATTGTGATCGTGTTTTTATAGTCCCTTTATCCGTGTTACTGTTACTGTTTTGTTGTTCTGTTAAACTGCCTTTGTCTCAACCCACGAGTTTTGCCTTTTCCTTCTTATTTTGCCTTCCCGACTGTGGACGGGCTCTAGAGCTAGCGGCTGCCACGTGGTTCTTTGTTGCTGTCTGAGGCCAAACCACGACACAGTCACTTACCGAGAATCTGTTGCAGCAAGGAATCTCTCAGTCTTGAGGTGCAGAACCTTAAGCAAGCGTCCCCACTCAAAAGGAGATCGTGGCGTGCAGCTGCTGCAATGCAGGAGAGCTCAAAGGGCTCTTGGGCTGTCCGCTATTTATAGAGTAAGATAATGGACCTATAGTCATATTCTCACGGGAACAAAAGATCTAGGTCCCCACACCAGACAGTATTTTGGCTGTTTTGCCAGTCATCTCCCAATGTCCAGCTGCAACTCATCACAATTCCCACTGATGGTTATGGCTTGAGCAGAACGTCAGGGGGAAAAGAGGGAAAGGTGGAGAGCACACCACCACAACTCCACCTTGCTCCAGCTCCTGCTTGGCACAGCTCTGACCAATACAAGCCCCATCTCTGCACCAAAGCTCCGGTTGATTTAATCTCCTTCTCCTTGGGAGCTCCAGCTCTTTGCGGGCCTCAATAAATCACTATCATAACTTGAGCATTACAACTAAACATCACAGCTGTACATGGTATAGAATCACAGAATGGTTAGAGTTGGAAAGGACCTTGAAGATCATCAAGTTCCAACCTCCCTGCCATGGGCAGGGACGCCTCCCACTAGAGCAGGTTGCTCAAAGCCCCATCCAGCCTGGTCTTGAACGCTTCCAGGGATGGAGCATCCACAACTTCTCTAGGCAACCTGTTCCGGTGTGTCACCATCCTCATCGTAAAGAATTTCTTTCCAGTATCTAAT
The DNA here is from genome assembly GCA_013400555.1 of Jacana jacana. NCBI lineage: Eukaryota > Metazoa > Chordata > Aves > Charadriiformes > Jacanidae > Jacana > Jacana jacana. The sequence goes on along the minus strand of VZTM01041608.1, from coordinate 199,822 downwards.
CTAAATCTCCCCTCTTCTAATCTAAAGCCGTTACCCCTTGTCCTGTCACTACACTTCCTGACAAAGAGTCCCTCTCGGGTTCTCCTGTATGCTCCCTTCAGATACTGGAAGGCTGCCATAAGGTCTCCCCAGAGCCTATATATCGATTAGTTTGTATATAGTTAGTATAAATATTGATTAGTTTGTATAACTGATTACTTAATATTTATTCCAAGCAGTGCACTAAGAGCTGGACTCAAAGAGGGCGTCTGAAGAGCACCTTTCCCTCTGGAAAGCACCTCAGACGTCGAGTTAGCCAGATGCATGCTGGCCTCCCAAACTTTGGTCTCTGATGGGACCAGACCCCCACCTCCAGGGAGGCTCCAAACACCCTGCTTTCCCCCACAGCCCCCAACACTCTCCCACCTCCCTCTGCAAAACTGGCCAAACTGACTTCTGCTCTTGACCCCAAAACAAACTCACTTAGGGGTCCCCCAAGTTAAATACTTTTGTTAAAGGGTACAGCAACTGCCTAATTTACAAAATAGCAGTGATTTTCTTCCAGGTCATTTCTCCAAACAGTCAAGATCTTTTCAAACTGCTGTTGCAACACCAAACTTTCCCAGGGTTTCTCCCAGCTTTTGACTCCCCTTGTATTTACCAGGCACATGCTCTACTCCACCTCCCAATGGCAAAAACACAGCAGCGCTCAGACCAGAGCGCAACTCTGTGGGTGCCCACACATACCATGCTGTTTGATGAGGAGCACCTGAGCAGGGTCTTATTTTCTCACACTTTGGGCCAATAGTAGGAAATCCAAACTCCACTATTCAGAGAGGATCTGTTTTCCTTTTTGTTCTCCCTCCTCGCAGCTCACTTTCTCCCCTCCTCAAGCCTCAGGGATCCACTGCTCCTGGGTGCTTTGACAAAAGGGCAAACTGTCCACCCAGTACACTGCAGGTTCCTTCTGCAGATGCAGATCTGCCCAGAGCTGTAGAGGATGCCATTTCAGCTTGGGACTCAAATCTGCAGAGCAAGCAACGCACTCCCAGGTATAACGTCAGCTACACAAATACTCCGTATTGTAGACAGCGGCTTCAATCGGACCTTCAATTGCCTGGTGCAATTAAGTGCATTTTACTCCTCCCTCTGACCTCTAGGGCGAGTTAGCAGCAGGCAGTTTCCAGCCAATGTGTGACCCTCCCAGTCTGCCTCCGTCTGCCTACAGTCCCCTACCTCCTTTTCTTCTTTCCCGGATACGTTTTGTGTTTTCCAGTACAGGCTTCATTCTCGCTAAATAAGAAAGGTGGGAGGGGATATTTGCCCTTCCTGCAGCGTTTAGCCCATCTATCTCGACAGCCACTGACACCTTTGGGCCTGGTACCACCTGTTGCTCAAGAAATCCCACTGCTCCAGGTAAACAGGCACATCCAGCAAATGACCCAAAAAGAACGAAGGAGGTTGCTCTGCTCTACAGGCAACAGGAAGGCATATACTTTACCCGTTAAATAGGAGGCAGGTGGGGGTAATGCAGATACCACAATCAGAAAGAAAAACCAAAATATTATCATATTCCTTATCCTAGCAAAACACTCAGAGTACACCAGTTTAAGTGCTGTGAGTAAAATCGATAAAATCCTCAACTGAGATGTCAGTTACTCACTGCTTCTGAAAAAAGAAAAAAAAAAATGCTACTTACTAATATTTTTTTGGTTTGGTTCATTGTCTCATTTTTTTGGCCATAGGAATCTAGGAATCAAGTTGTCCAGGACTTATGCTGTGCTGATGTACGTGTTAGCTACAGCGTCCTTTGGGGTATAATCACAAAGCCTCAGTCACCATCACGATTTGTCAAACTTGCAAAAATTCATCCTTCCATACAGAGGAGTAAAGAGGCCAAGGTACTGCAAAGTTTTGCCCTTCATTTTCCCCTGGTGCTGACAGTAACTACACATGGTCCCAGACAAGGCTCAGGAGGTACATGTCCAAGCTGAAGTGACTTACTGCAAGTTAATCAGATCAGCAAAAGCATGAGCAACCGGGACATTCTCTTGCTTCCAAGACAAGACATATTACTTCTCTAGGAAAAAAGACAGACAAGTGTTACTCAAGCAATTAACTAATTAGCAAGTTAAGTTAGCAAATGCCGCCATGTTTTGTGCACACGGCGGTGGGGAGAAAAAAAGACATCTTTCAATAGTTAAAACTTCTAGTGAGAAAATTAATGGCTGATTACAACCCTAAGCTTCATGCAGCTGCACATACTTGGGGATTTATCAGAAGCGGCAGTTTCAGGTCCTCCTAACACTGGGGAAAGCCATTTTTCACCAAAGTCCTTGGCAATTTTTTTTGAAAGGATAAAAGCAACCACTGGCAACAACCAACAAGCAACTTAAGACTTGAGTAAGATTAAGCCATTTTCTGGGTACATAGAGCAAATTCTAGAGCAGGACAGCATTTGGTTATTTCTCTACTTGTCGTAAATGAAGCAATCTCCTGACATAAGGCCCTAGGTGCTCTTATGCCTGTAATACAACAAAAAACTGGCCTAAGACCGTGGATTCACAGATTTAGGTTTCCACTTCCTTGACGGCAGGAAGAGGAATAAACCAGCCTTTCCTCTCTATGACGTTGTCTTCACACCAATATAATAGGAGGCGGGGGGGAGGGGGGAACCACATCGAATCAAACCGCACTCATGCTTTTAGGGTCTCTAGGATTTCCATAAGTAATGCCAACTAAAAAGCAGATTCCTGAATTCTGAATTTCAAAGGTTCACAGACTCCAAGTTCTACCTAAAGCCTGAGGTCTTTGGACTGCAAGATTGTATTGGGATTCCCCTGAAAAATACTCAAACTGCTTTCAAGGGCCTGGCGTTCCTGAACATATCAAGAATGTCACAAACTCGCTTCTCCTTGGAACTTTTTGTCTCTTCCCCCTTCCCTCCCAAATTCATTAGGCAAAAGAAAAAATTCTTAATTTCCCCTGTACTAGTATTGTAGTATACATCAGTGGGTTCTTCTTTAATCTCAGAAAAGGATGGGACAAGAACAGTTGGATCTAAACTCAAATTCACACCATTATGGAAGCTTTTAACAACCCCATTGACAAACCTTCCTCTATCCCCCTTCCATCAGCAGAGGCAGTGAAACATTAGGCTGACAGCAGGAGAAAGGGGAAAGACAAGAAGAGCCTTTTAAAGAAAGGGTAGGACAAAAGGTATGGCGTAGACAGATGCAGGAGGGACTGTGTTTCACGGGAAACACAACCCCCACCTAAGGGCGCAAGTACAACCTCACATTGTCAAGGCTCAGGCAAAGCCATTTCCATTTTTAAATGCCTATTTTCATTATACACACCTGCGAGGTACAGGTTCTGCCATCCTGCCATAGTTCCTAGAAGGCCACTATGTCTCTCATCTCCCTGGCACATTTGCAACCCAATGGCTGCACAGCTCCTGCCTTGCAGTCAGTGCAGATGCCACCAGCTGGGCAGCGTCTTCCCTCCTTACTAGCCCTCAGCAGGTGCACACAGCAGAGCTATGCTCTGATCCTTGCGGTTATTATAATCTCATACATTTACAACTCCCCGAGCCTGCAATACTTCCTATGCCCAGTACCAGACATGGCTGCAAACAGCCAACAAACCTCTCATATCGGGCAGCTTCCCTGCAGCTGGCTTGGCAATTCACATGCTGCAAACCATATGGTGGAGCCAGGCAGGTCTTCCAGCCTCCTCTGTGGGCAGTGCCACTTTCATTCACCTTCAGAAGCCTCCTGGTATTCCTTCCTTGCAAAGGAGCTCCTTTTGGCTCTTCCTTGTTATTGTCCCTCACCTCTCTAGCCTGTCCAACTAGTCAGCTCTCTCACATCAGTCATCATCATCATGTCAAAACACCTTTCGGCTCCTTTCCACAGCCCTTGCATAGTGGTTCACTATATATGCTATTTTCAACACCTGGTCTCTAGCAGCAGCTGTTCAACTGAATGAAGGCATTTAGCTCCTGGAACAGAATTACCTGGATCAGAGACATGTGAGCCAGCAGCTGGAAGGGGTCTTTCAACTGTTCACAGGAAGACCGCTTCAGGAATCCAGTTATTAGCACTATTGTTGTCACAGTTACAGTACTACCCAAGACACAGCAGACCCCTTCCTGTGTGAAGCCCTGGACATAGCATACACGGGTGTCACAACTGCTTGACAAAACAGCCTTTCTCTGGGGTTGCACTAGGTTCTTGTTCCAGTCTGAGCTCTGCAGGGAATTCCAGCACATCCACACTGTGCCTTCAATGTAGTGCCGTGCTTTCATTCTCCTCTCAGCCGCAAACCTCTCTTCAGAGTCATTCTCACAAGAACAAATTGTAAGCAACTAACAAGTACTGAGGCAGTTAACAGCTATCTGCCAAGCAGAAACAGTCTTTGCCAATGAAGTCACACCAACATTTACACCAACTGGGTAAAGTTCCACACAGACCAGGCAAGTGGTTCAGAAAACTAATTGGCTAACTACAGGATCTTCACATGGGCCAGGTCTGTAAAAACCAAAGAAGGGTTGTGTCAGTGTCACTTAGATGACTACCGGCACAAACGCATTGCAGCCTTTGAGCCTGTGCACTTTCAGTGGGAGCCAGGCCCTCACTTCATGCTTGGTTAAGTCTTCCCCTGGCTGGAGACTTCCTGCCCTGCCTGGTCCCCAAGGGGAGCTGGCCTGGAACCCAGCAAGCTAGTCCTTACAGGCACAAAGGTCACACCAACTTGCTACCGAGACACTGGCCTGTGAAGACACACTCTCTCTGCCTCTGTCCTAGCAGTGGAGGAATTCTGCCAGCTCTTGATCCTCCATCTGCATCCCTATGGCAGAGAGAGCACCCAGAGCCTCATGGAACAGGCCAGCTCAGCTGCTTGGTTGCAGAGAAGGCCTTCCTCCTGGGCGGTGGAGCATGTTACCCCCCTCTTTCCTCATCCCTGTAACTCCCACAGGCAAAGCAGCCCTATCTGGGCTTCCTGCTTCAGCCCCAGTGTGATCACACAGACCCCTCTTCTGCCTCCCCTCCTGTTGCCTTGCTGACAACACCCTGGTCTCAGTCTCCTCTGAAACGCAACATTTGTGCTTGAGGAAGTAGAGCTCCTACTGAAGGAAAACCTTCACAGCTTTTTAGTAGGGAAGGAGAGCGCAGTATCACGTAACGCACCCTGATCAAGAGAAACTGAGCTAAATGGCTTACTCTGAAGGCAGCCTACGAAACACAGCACACAAAGCACTAAGAAGTACTGCCCAAAGAGAAAATTTATTCCTATAAACCTTCAAGAGTTACACCACACCGTTCACCCCAGCACATGAAAATCAGGATCTAGAACCATGAAAATCAGGATCGCTGGTTTCTAAAGAGCTTCAGCAGCTGATTCACCTCTTCCTTCATTGCTCTCCTGCCCTGTTTTGTTCAAGCTTACAGGCTTCACCACTGTGCAGAAAATGTCTGTCTAGGTTTACATTTAGCCAGAAACAGTTCTACGACCTAGGGAGAATTCACAGCACTGGTCTAACGCGTTAGGAGCTAAAGCATTTATTACACAGTCATCGCTGCTCAGGGAACGGCAGCCACCACGCCTCGGCACTCGCAGCCCAGACCCGAGCAGGCTCCGCCCGCCGAGGGACCGCCGCAAGCCCTCCTTACCTCCCCAGGTACCGCTGCCGCAGCCGCCACGCCGGAAACCGCGCCTGTGCAGGGCGGCCCATAAATAGCGGCCAGAAGTCCCGCCCTATCCCGCGCCGCGCGGGCCCGCCCCCGCGCCCAGCTGTGGAGCGCCAGCGGCCCTTGCTGTCTGGGACCGCTACGCAGGGGCCCTGTCAAAAAAAGCGGACAACATATCCCGGGATTTAGAGAGCGTTTCCATTCTGTTTATGAGCAGTTACCTGTTTTTTAACTGAAATATGAAAGATTCCTCGCCCTGATTTTGTGACTTTGCCAGGACTGAGACAGCAGAACAGCCTTTGCAAATGAGCACCCGAGACATGCATTACCAGAGTGCTGAACACAGTAAGAAGTGAAAATGTTAATGTTCTTGGAAAGACCTGAACACCACGCAGAAAAAATGGATTTTCGTGTAAAAAGTTATTTTATTTTATATCTTGCCCAGAGTTTCTAGCGACACCTTCCCGTTATTGAAAGGAAAAGAAGTACAAATGAGGCAAGCCTATACATCAGTAGTGAAACATGCCCTTCACAGTGTGGCCATGACCTGTCTTGTGAAATTGACCTCAGCCCTCCCATTTCATCTTCGCAAGGACAAGAGACAATTGTATTGTTTAAAGAACGCTGCCATAAAGAGGAACACGTTAAACAGACAAGATGGCCACAGCTATAAAATAAATTAAAAGAATATGTAAAAGTTTCTTTCCATATACAAAATAACTTTTCTTTTTGGGGGGTAATTTTTTTTTTTAATTGACATCGTCTGTACAAAGATTAATATTTCAACAGAAATAATTTAAAAAAGCTGCTTTCACAAGGAGAAATGGGCTGCTAAACAAATCATCCATCTCCTGCAAACTGCTGTGCCTGCCTTCAGCCATGAGGACACAAAGCTTTTGGCCAGCCCTGTGGTGGAGCACAGGGGCTGGAAATCCCAGGGTTGCTTGCAGCCTCGGGAAAGCTGCTCTGCTCCCTGCACATTCCCAGAACACAGGAAAAAGAGAGGCTGCCTAGTGACCCTGCTCAGGGGAACAGCATCAGTGGTTCCAGCAGGCAATTCTGCTGCGTCAAGGTGCCACACTGCAGGATAAGCACATTTTATTTTGCAGACTTACCGTGAGACTGCCTCTGCAGCCTTCAAGAGTGGGATTTTTCACGAGTTTTCTGCAGCGGCCTCCTCATGGTCTGCTTCTCTCTGGGGACTTTACTGCCAAAGGACCCACTCTGAAGCGAGAGTTTACGTAGCTCGAGATATTCTTGGGCCCATCTTCTGAGCCAGCTGTACAAATAATGTGCGGGCATCAGATACTATGTAATTAGATGGGAAGCAGAGCCATTTATCAATTAACAATATTTCCAAAAACAGAGTAGATGGGAAAATCTCCCCGTGCTGAATTGAGATTAAAATGGTGATTAGTAATGCAAGTTGGAAGTTATTTTGAGGTTCCCACTAATACAAAGTTATATACAGAAAGCACTGCCTGTGTGATTAATATGTTACTGATGCTAGACATGACTTTACGTTGAAAGCTTCATTTACAGATGCAAATGCAAAACAAGGCACGAGTGTAAAATGTTCCACTTCTATGTGATTAACTGAAAAGAACGCTCTTAGCATAGAGGCAGATCACATCTTGCTTGGAAGATTGTACCTATTCTATATGATACTGTTCATGACAGAGTCCGGCTGTGTCCCAGTGAAAACCAAGCAGAACGTATGTTTCGGGTGATGCTTTTAAGGTGACTTCCAGTCTGTCTCATCACAGCGTGAAGAAGCATTACCTGTAGCCTTGGCTCCAGTCCCACAGAGTTACTTGGAACATGGCTACCGCAGACTGCTGTGCTGGGAAACATCGATGTTTAATTAGTGCCTCTGTTCTGGAGTGCAAATTTTGGGAGGCTGGCTGCCAACACCCTATCCTGATGTGGTATCTCTGCTGCCATTCAAGGGGCGGGCCAGGGCGCATCTGGCCTCTGCATTTCCCTCTGAAGAGCACTGTTCCTGGCTCTGCTTGTGCCAGACACTGCTCCCTCCTGGGAGCATTTACTCTGCAGGAGAACAGACTTTTTGCAGCTGTGCCCGAGATTCGTTAGATGTTTTCTCTCTTGTTTGTAGTTGCTCAATTTTTTATTTTTTTTTTTTATTTTTTTTTGTGTGTGGATAAAGTAATTGAAAGAACGTTTTGTGTGTTTATTGTGCAAAACCTGCTATTAAGAAATCTTAATTGACAGGACAAGTACAACAAATTTGATTTTCAGAGTAAAAGTGAACTGAGATAAGATGAAAAGACAAGTCTATTATCTGATTAATGCAATAATCAAAACTCACCAAACAGAGGCAGTTTTGATGCAATGATTATAGTGAAAGCCTACAGATTAAGAATTATGCACCAAATAACTTCACATCAAGAATCAACCACCGTGATTTACTTGTAAATTATCTGCAACTATGGTCTAGAACATGTGTTGTGAACAACTCAGTCGCTTCACTGAGTGTGATCCTTTCACACCCTTGGCCTGCTGAGTTTCCATAGTGGCGTGAAAGGAAAGTCTGTGCTTTTGAGATACCACAATTACACACACAGCAGTACTGTTTTGTGTTCTTCCAACTGAGGGCACAGACATCTACAAAGCTGAGTTACAAAGAATACGTCAATGAAAATGAATACGCACATGCAGTTGGTGCCATGTCATACCAAGGAGATACACGTCTACATTGTATTACCTAAGGCTCTTAGGATGTCAGATTTGTTTTTCTTCCTTGCTGCACTATTCAGCATATAACCTAAGGGAGAAAGCCTAGCTTTTAAAGGAATAAGAGTATATTTCTAAACTCTCTCCCCATCAGTCACCGTAAGAACAGAGACAAAAATTAACAGCTACTGCTGCTTCCAAAATCTTGTACAAAAATAGATCAATATGGCCTTATGGCAGTCTCAAAAAACGAAGAGTCTGCTGCAAACTCCTCTTTCAACTCTCGATTTCAACAGAAATGGTCTGTCCCTGCTGCCAAGACTCACATTCTTGGTCAAATTCAGAGATGAATGAAGTTCACATTCTCTTTCATTGGAGCTGCTATTCAGAATCCACTTCGTTTCCAACCTCTTCGTTTGGATTTGTTTACTGTTTTTTTTTTTTCCCAAAAGAAATGCATTGGCAGTGCAAACATAAAGTAGATATGATGAAACACCCTCCCCAGCTTCCCCAAATAGCAAGTGATCACATCAGCATTTCAAAAGTGTCTCCTGAGATGTTATGTGAGATGTTATCTGCATGCACAGGATTCAACTGTCATGTTGGGGTACACCTTAAGAACCACATTTTTATTTTCATCAAAAAATAAGATACTAAGAGAAGACATTTTGTCAGGAACGCAGCAAGGCTCAGGAATGCCTGGGATGACGCCGACAGCTCTCACTATGCTCTGGATGGTGGCGTGGTTGGATGGCTTCAAGGCCTGCAAGAGAAAGAGCAGAACATGTAACTGCACCCATGTTAGAATGGACCCACATTCCCTAGAACAAAGTGGGTCTTTTAAGAAGGGCCCTGTGGAGACCCCACAGCTGACTTAGCTGTAAAATCTGTCTTCTACTTGACCATTTCCAATTGTCACTGTAGCTGCACTGAGCCACAAAAAAGGATAAAATGTGTACTAAGGAGAGAAGTACTTTATGCCATGATGCCAATTGTTTCAGTTTGCTTTTGCGCGAGGTTAGGTTGTTTTGCTCGTTCTTCTATGCCAAATCGTTTCCCGTCTGTAGTACGCATCATCAGTGACATTGCTGAGTAACCGAGTCCCCAAAACATATGCCAATTTTACCTCATATTAAGGTGGCACTTTTTGCCAAAGGACAAAAACTCCTGGATTTACACTCATGTAAACAGGAACACGCTTTGGTTTGATATGAACAAAAAGTGAACCTGACCAGTGAGATAACTGTATTTGTTCATAAAACCAGCATACCTTAACACACTCATAAAAATTAACATATTCATGGAAATGAAAAATTCTACGTTTTATCTCTGAATCCCTAAACCCTTCTGAATCCAGGCATCTGTATGAAAGGTAGGGGAGCGTGAAAAATGCACAAAATGCAGGTTTTAGCCAAAGACTTTTGGGTTTGTAACGATGAAACTTTATCAATGCTTTTTAGAGCTTTTCTTACAGGTAGCCCCTGGGAATCACACAGTTCAATATGCTTATTTGGATGCCACTGAGAAATACAGGGAACAAGATCATTAGGGCCAGAAGTGGAACTGGCAGTTTTGCTGCAATGAGAGATTATTTGCTTTTGGAAAAGTCAATCTTAACAGTTAGATATCTACCTACCTGAGTTGCAAGTCTTAATGACCTTGCACGCAAAAGGCACAGGAATAACTGTGAGATTCTGGCTCGTTGTATCTTTTAAGTAGGATGTTAGTGCATTTAGAAGTAACTGCTTCCAATTCTGTTGGCAGTACACACGGATGTCTAACCTGTCCCTACTTACAGCAGTATAGCTCACGACTAATGCCAGCAGTATTTCCCTTCTTTCTCGTGGAGACAGCTGTGCCTTGAATTCCAACATAAATGGATCTGAATGGACTTTTACTATATCATGTTGTTGAAATGAGTCTCAAGAGAGAACTGGAACCATATGGTACAGAACTGAAAGGGATTCACTGGGGACCATTCAGCTACTCTTTATGTACATGTTAGACATAATTTGAATATTTTTTTCTTCTCATGAGCAACCTATTTCTCCTGCAGGAAAACTGAACAACAAATGGTGCCAATCCTGCATATCTCTTGCTTCTGTTTATTGTTTGAGATACTTGGAATTTTCTCAAGTATACAAAGGCTGATCTTTTTCCCCTGTTGCTGTTTAAGTTTACTATCATAGCTTATCGATGAATGAGATACAGGGGTGTGGCAATATTATGTTTAAAATCCAAACACAGAGATTGTTGCACCATCCTCTTAATGGCTGTAGGTTTCCTAGCGTGGTTACAAAGGCATTTCTTTCCATCTAGGTAGCTGACCTCAAGAAAGACAGTTCTGTTCTTGTTTTTAATTCAAGAGTACCTACACTCCACAACAGTAGTTGATAGGGCTTTCAAAAACTTCATAGATTAGTATAGAATTTGGATTTCTGTATCATTCCTGCCTGCAAAAGGCAATGAAAGCTTTGGTAGCATCCACGGCTTGTTTCCTTACTCTGCTGCAGTGGAATATTCTCCACAAAATAAGCTGGGTGTCACAAATCTGAACCTGCTGATCAGACATCAAGAGACAAAACGTCTATTGGGACCCTATTTCCCGTTTCCAGTAGTACTGGAATTAATTGCCATGTTAACTGAATATTGCCATGTTAAGGTCTCATTGGAAACCATTCCCTTTCAGATATGGAATCTATACTACTAAAATGCTAAATTGTACAGAATTGATTTCAGATACTGCCTTGGCTATCAGTGGGAATAGCCTGGATATGTTCTGTCATTGTACGATAGAAAAAGTGTCTCTATTTGATACAGGTATGGTAGAGTATGGAACATCCTCCATACTGACTTGAATACCCTGCTCCTGGCCCTTCTGGTGTGATCCTGGGGAAAACTTTGGCATAACTCTGCTTCTGCCAATGAGAATTTAACTACACTGCAGTAAGACCTGAACGTGAGTGCTTCTCAGGCAACCGAGCAAGGGAACTCTGTATATCCACAGGCACAGTTTGTTATTGCCTGATGGTCACGGTATCATTTTGCAAACACAGTCTCATTAGTACCACCAGACATTATGCATGACTCAAGAACACATGGCTCCAGGAGATGCTTGCTTCTTCTTTTATATAATTTAGCTTTTCATTCTCTTTGGAAAACAAGGTTTGTTGGTAGTTTTGGTTTGTTGTGGTTTTTTGTGGTTTTTTTCATTATTATTTTTTTTGTGATTAAAAAATCACACAAAAGGAACAATCTGAATTTCAACAGAGACAGAAATCAGTGACCTCATAATGACTCTCATAATGAAATAGTGCTCTCTGCAGCACATTGCAGCAAATATTTAGATTCACAGTGTGTAAATGACCATAATGCTCTGCTGCTCTAATTCTTCACCCAACCAAGTCTAGAGAATTTCACACAGAAAGGCTGGATTAGGCCTTTTTCGTAGCAGAGGAAAACTGGAGTCCTGGTTATAGTCTCACAAGCCTGTGCTACAGGCTTAGTTCATGGCAATCAGACCCTTCTGCTTCATGTCACAAAGTAATTTAAACTCTGTGCTTCATTTGCCTACCCATCCCTCCTGTTTATTTCTCACCTTTTTTTCTACTGTTAGCTTTTTTCAGGGCAGGAATAATTTCTGATAGTATGTAGGTGCCTGTCCCAAACAGAGCAGAGTGAGGAAGTGAAGCAACACTCCTTTGGAACTGACAGACCGACTTACCATGATAACAGTAGACAATACTGCAAGGTTACTTATTTGAGAAGATGGAGCTGAACTACAACATCTCAGAGGCTGATGGTCTGCAGGAAAGCAGAACCAGAGCTTGCCAAAAAAACCCAACTGGCTCCACATGTTAGAAAAATCTTTTGAGGCACAGTGTAATACCTCAGGGGAATTACCCAAAGACAGACAACTGGCAGACAACTAGATCTGTTTCCCACAAGCAACACCTGTAACTACCCTTCAGCTCCGTGCACTGTTTGTACCTCCCTCTCATGCTTCAGAGTGCCACACGTAAGTTAAACTGCAATTGAATTTCATTTTGCTTCTTCAGAACCGCTGGTACTAAACTCATCTTGCCATGTTTTACTTGCAGGAGCATTTTTATGGCTTATCGTGTTTCTTTCCAGAGGTTTGAAGTTACTCTGGGAACTAAGCTCGTTGCTGACTTTCCGTTTGCAGGGGCTGTCAAAGGCTGTGAGGTGTACGCAATAGGAACCTTAATTACAGCGTTTCTTTATTATTACTTTTGGTTTCTGAGCATTTCTTTATCTCCGTGAAGACACAGTGTACTTTTTCTGCTGGAAAACCCGTGTTCTCAAAGTCTCATCTTGACTCTTTAAGAGATACTTGCTTTCTGTCTTAAATTTGTTATTTTCCAACAGCTCTCAGCAGGATTAGAACTCAATTACAGCAAGGAGAGATCAGTAACAAGGCCTTTTTAAACTACTGCATCCAAAAATGGGTTTGAGAAAGCCTTCTTTGCTCTTGAGTGTGCATGTGCACGCTATTGAGCAATCTGAGGCTTGATTCAGACTCTACTATAGGCAAAGGGGAGGTTCTTCCCAGTATCCGCATCAGGTATTGACTAACCCTGAAATAGATGCTATGTATTGACTACTGAGAGGTAGTCAATTGCCTCAGAGGTAAAACCTATTTTGCATGTCTGCCAAATTGAAAAAAAAAATAAATAAAAAATCTAGCAACTGGGTTGAAATGGTTATTCTCTAGCAAGTGCTGGGTCCTGGGAGCTCATCAGCACCTCCACTATCACTCACTTCTTTGAGAACTGAAAGAGCCAGACCCAATAATGTTAGGAAACAGGAACCTTAACACTTTTGGACTTATGATGAGACGCCTTCAAGCCTTTCCAAGAAGTTGCTGCACGTATATTTTTTTTCTGTTATCAGAAATACAGAGGAACTGGACTGAAGTTGTCCTCCAGTAGAACCACTGTTTGTCCGCTTTGTTTCTTTTGCAATACTGGTGGTAGCCCCTAGCAGGTGTCTCATTTTATGTGAAAAATATTTTAGAGGCCTGGATCAGGTGAGCTGGAGGTGAGTTTTTTTTGTTTTGTTTTTATTTCTTTGAAGTGAAGAACTTTAACTCTCCTGGTTTAAGTACCACATACCATTTTCTCCTAAACAAAAATCAGAGCAATGCTCTTCTATTGTTGGGATGAAGTTTATATAACAAAAACTGTTATAACTGTTATAACACTACAACTGGAACTGCTAACCCAGTCTTAAGCAGAAGGATACATTGAGTGTTTTTATAATTCATTTATCCTTGAAGTTAGAATGGAAGAAGTCCAGGTCCAGTGCTTTAAAAATTTCTAACCTGCACGCTGAGTTACTGGTTTGACAGAGCATGTTTCCCATCAACAATAAAGTAAAAGGCCCAGTGCAATGTATTCAAAGGTAATGACCCTTATCTATTCCTGTTCCCTTTCATTTCTCCCTTTGATCCGAAACCTGAGAGCCAGCCATTGCCATTGGAGGCAGTAAGGTAAGTAATCTCCTCCTTCAGAGAGAGACTCCTGCCTCCTCAGCTTGCTCTCCGGGCTCCATCCCGTTTGGAACATCCCTCCACCTGCCATTTTCAAACGGTGACTCCCTTTGGTCCCTAAGCCACTGAAATGCCACACCAATTTCTGAACTAACTGCTAAGGTTTCACCATGGCAGGAATAAAGACCCTCGAACATGAGGTAACAGTGACACCAAAAGCCCTACCTTTACCTATATTTCCTGTAGGCGTTATTTGTGAGTACTCCTTATTTTAGGCCAGCCTTAAATACTGCATCTTACTTTTAGGTTTTGGTAGACTCCAGCAGGGTCCAGGCTGCTAATAATGAGTTTGGGCATTTGATTTTAAGGAGCTGAGTTCACCCACCTAAGTCACAGGGCTAGAAGCACATCACTACTCAGGTGAAAAAATCTCATAAAAACTAGAGGGTATTTCAAAAGACAGCTGGCCAGGATACACTGCTTTTGGACCTACTCGGTCCATCATAGAAGTGATTGACTCTTTTGCTTACACTTACATCATCTCAGCTGCCCCCACAGCTCCACAGAGTCTCTCCGTTGTTGTGACAGTCATGCCTCATGAGGCACACGTTTTTCCTAGAACATGCTATGCTGACTGACCCCAACGTGGGCCTGGCAGCAGAGACTCCTTCAAGGTATAATAACCACCATTTAATAAGCAGTTTTCTGGATCTGACTTGTATTATGTTTATTAAACAGGTTAATAACAAGTTTGCGCGTCATAAGCACTATTCAGGAAATGCTTTATGGCAATTTGGGTGCGGGACAAAAAACCTAATACCATACGATATTTTTTTAATTACTTTTACAAGCCTATCTTTTTACTAGTCGTTCTAACCACTGGTCCTCGCAGCACTAGACAAAGGTATCACTTATTTAACGAGACCCAAACATGTTACAGGTGACCATCTGCCTTTTACTGACACAGGAAAGAAAATGTGTGGTTTAGGGTAACAGTGCAATAGCATCAATAAAGACCATACCTTTGGAATTGGGAACTGGCACTCCCCTGAGCAATAATAGGCATCGAAGGATTTCGGGGAAATAATCCACTCACTCCAGCCAATGTCTGCAAAATCCACCTTGAGATAGCGGCGGGCACAATACCTTGGCTCATTCCACTGCTTCCTCCTTGCTTTCTTCAGTGTTTGCTCATCGAACTGGAGAGTCTGGCTCTTCTGTTGATGACTTTTCCTCTGCTTCTTCTTAGTCTTTGCTCTCTCTGCTAGCTGAGGCTGAAAGGTTTCGTAGGGTTTTCTGTCTTCCCATCTCTCATCCTCATTGTACTGGTACTCAGCTCCTGGAAGCTCATTATTCTGCAATGGCAAAAGGACGTTTGTGGAGCGCTTTCGCCGCCGCTTTGCAAGGCTGCTCCTCATGTGGTTTTCTGGCCTCGGAAAGACCCCTGCCAGAGGTCGATGGTGCCCTTGCAAACTAGAGACAACGCTCTCTGGTTCTGAAATAGCAGAGTCGTTGGCATAAATGAGAATGTAGGGTTCATAGCGAGAAGGTGCCCTTTTCCAGGGATGACGGCTGATCAGATCCATTTTGACACCAATCAGGAGTTCATTGTTTCGTTTTGCTTCATGCAGGAGCTGAGTGATATCCTTCCACTTCCAGGAAAGGACACCCTGGTAAGCAGTGGAGACATTTAATAGGAAATGTCCCAGGCTCCGGGTCTGGTTCCCAACAGAAGGAAAGGTCCAAACTGAAAGATCTATCTGAATTTCAGGTTTCCTGTGCCTGTGATGAGAACAGCCTCTGGTTTGGGAACAGTTCCGCTTCGCATGCAGCAAATCACCAATATAATAATACACCAAAGCTGACAAGATGTTTTCAGACTCCGTGAGCGATGTCAAGTTAAAAACATACATCTCCTGACTTTCAGGACTCCCTAGAAGAAGACATACCTAGATAAGAATATGGGCATTTCAAAATATCAAGAAAGGAGAGAGCACATTGCTTTCTAGGTTATGGATTAAGTCGTGCTTGTCCAACCTAATCTCCTTCTCTGACTGCGTGACCAGACTGGTAGATCAGGGAAAGGCTGTTGCAAAGCCTTTGACATGGTCTCCTACAGTATTGTCCTGGGGAAACTGGCTGCCCGTGGCCTGGGTGGGTATACTCTTCTCTGGGTAAAGAACTGGCTGGAGGGCCGTGCCCAGCAGGTAGTAGTTAATGGAGTTAAGTCCAGCTGGCGTCCGGTCACAAGTGGTGTCCCCCAGGGGTCGGTACTGGGGCCTACTTTGTTTAATATCTTTACTGATGACCTGCATGATGGGATTGAGTGTACCCTCAGTAAGTTTGCAGATGACGCCAAGCTGGGACTTAGTGTTGATCTGCCTGAGGGTAGGGAGGCCCTTCAGAGGAATCTGGACAGGCTGGATGGCTGGGCTGAGGCAAATGGGATGAGGTTCAACAAGGCCATGTGCCGGGTCCTGCACTTCGGCCACAGTAACCCCATGCAACGCTATAGGCTTAGGGCAGAGTGGCTAGAAGACTGTGAAGAAGGAAAGGTTCTGGGAGTGTTGGTCAATGCTTGGCTGAACATGAGCTGACAGTGTGCCCAGGTGGCCAAGAAGGCCAATGGCATCCTGGCAGCCAGCAGGAGCAGGGAGGTGATCATGCCCCTGTACTCAGTAGCTGTGGTGTGGCCACACCACGAGTACTGTGTTCAGTTTTGACAACCTCCCTTCAGGATGTTGTAGAGTGTGATGAGGTCTCCCCTGAGGCTCCTGTTCTCCAGACTAAACAATCCCAGCTCCCTCAGCTGTTCCTCATTAGACTTGAGCTCCAGACCCCTCACCAGTTTTGCTGTCCTTCTCTGGACACGTTCCAGGGCCTCGATACCTTTCTTGTAGCAAGGGCCCCTGAAGAGGAAGGGGTCACCCTCTTCACATGGAGAACTGATGATAGGACTTGAATGAATGGCCACCAGTTGCGCCAAGGGAGATTTAGATTAGATGTCAGGAAAAACTTTTTCTCCCGAAGAGTGGTCAGGCACTGGAATAGCCTGCCCAGGGAGTTGGTGGAGTTACTGTCCCTGGCGGCGTTCAAGAAGTGTCTGGACGAGGTGTTACAAGACACGAATTAGTAGCTTAGTGTGTAGCATTGGCGATAGGAGGATGGTTGGACTAGATGATCTTGTAGATCCTTTCCAACCTTGCGTTTCTATGATTCTATGAAGTTCACAGGAAATTTTCATGCAATGCTGTGGGAAAAGGCTTAGACCGCTAATCAGAAAATTAACCCAAACCTTCTTTAAACCTTCCACACTGCTCTGATCTGATCTGTGCTTCACCTAAAGACAGGGGCATCAGGGCCTGGGTGGCATTTACTCTTAGCTCCCAAAGGTGTCAAAGACTATTAAAGAGGGACCCCAAACCATGTAACATTTGGTACAACTACCTATGAATATCTGGATGCCAAATAGGTAAGCAAACATAGACAGTACTTCTACATAGAAAGCTATCCTCTAAAGACATGGGAAGAAGAAACACCAAGATAGAATTGCTCTTTAATAATTTTTAAGGCTTGGATGTCAGCTCTGGAGAAAGAGACAATTTTTTCATTTATAAGGAGCTAAAGACACACAAGCTGGTATAACAGCCTTTTGGCTAAGTCTGACGCTAATCAGAACTGAAGTTTCCCTCTAGAATAATCAGGCCCAGGGCTGCTTCAATTACACTGGATAAAAGTAGTCATTCCACCTAGGACATTTCATCAATTTTCATGCCAGTCAGAGTCAGAAGTACTTGCTAACAGGAAGGTGGACAGTACTAGAGCAACCCCCATAACCAAAAGAAAGCCAAGCTAAAATATTTTGGTTTTGTGGCAGGTGATGGTAGCAAAACGCACCCACTTGCTTCTGTGCAAAGGCAAACAAACCAAGGACAATCCTTCCTTACAGCCAGGATCTTACTGTATCGGTCAGGAGAGATGCAGGGAAAAGTGGGTTTTCCACAGCTGTGAAATTAGAGAAGGCAACCCAGCCACAGGTACCTTGCACAATCTCAAAGATGGTCTCCTAACACAGGCTGGTCCGGGAAAACAGACGGTTGGCTACTTCAGTCCCCTGCAGGGTGCAACAGAACGGCCTGGGTGTAAGGTTTAATTTTTGCTTTAAAATTTCCTGCTTGCACTGCAGTTACGTCTGTCCTTCAGAGTGACAGAAGTATAGGTCTAAATGTAAAGGTGCTATTGAAAGCTATAAAACGAGGCAGTATGCAAAAGTCAAATGTAGTTAAGCAAAGATATGGTCACATTAGGAAAACAAGGGAACACAGAGTTAAATGCCTCTTTGACATCATGGCATGTCAAAACCCTTTCTGGAAGCTGAAAACAAGTCACCATTTACAGAATTTTGCAACACCTTTGCTTTATTTTTTATTTTATTCCAAGCACTAACAAACATAGAGATGCCTGTGGACTAGGAACGAACAGCCTCCCCTCTTCCACCATAAAAATACTGTCCTAAGTCCTCTGCCCAAGCAAATGATAACACTGTTTTCAGTACTGATGTTTCAGAGATTTTCATAGCTTTATGTTCTGGGTGATATTCTGTGCTTCCAGCCTGTGACATCCCAGCTGCTAATGCAATTCAGGTAAGTCCAGCAAAAGACTGTATTCTCCTTCTGCCTCCCCATCTCCAGCCCAACTATCTAAGTGGCTGCCTCTTCTACACACTTTTTTTCTCATCAATATTCTAGCTGATACATTAAAAAAGCTGGAGTTGGTCTAGAAAGACAGGACTCCTCCCCAAATCATCACACGTATTGCTTCATGAAGTCAGGGGAAAAAAACCCTAACATACGTTTTTACTCCGCAAAACAGGGGGGGAAAAGAGCAAATAATTAATGAAAGACACCCTTGTTCACACATTCAGCCGAACCTGACAGTGGATCACATCAGTAAGTTCCTAACAGGTGAAAACTAATGCACCAAACCCATCCAATTTATAGCTATTACTTATGCTTGGGCAACTAGATTTGTTTTGAATTTGATCCTGCTCTTAATTCCTCAAGCTAAAATCTTACATCAGTCTTAGGAACCAGAATTTATCATGTCTCGTGGCTGCCTGTTAAAGAAGCTACTATTTGAATCACTGTTGTATGTTGAATGACCATTTTGATTTTAATTTTTAATAAGAATTCCACTTAACAAATACTGCCTGTTCCAAAGTGGCATATCCCAGTGGAATACAAAACAAGCTGCTTTTGTTTATAAAGAAACCCTAGGTGGCATCAAACAGACACAGGACGAACATATAGTTTGATTAAAAGCAAAACTCAAGAAGCCACTCTTAGTATCTAACTCTATGCCCAAGACCAGATCCTTACAGTAGGTGGTGCTATTTTCTTACCGAACGTCCAAGCTCAAACGGCTCTGAAGAGTTTCCCGGATCATTCACCGTTTTGAAACCAGTTACTAGTGGCCAGCACAGATGTCCACAGATTTCCTGACTTCCGGCTCAGAAAACCCCACTGTGTGACGTGGGTTTCTGTCACAGCTTAGGAACACCGTGTCAAATACATCCATCAGGTTACACCAGTAACTGACTCTTGGGTGTGAGCAATGCACTGAAATAAGCATTCCCCAGGCTAGTCATTACCCTTAAAAATGACAGACATGTCGAGGAAGATTCAGCTTTAAAGTATCTACAAATACACCTTTTCTTCAGGAAAATTTCATTTCACTTATATGAAACTTCATCCTTAAACCAAAAGGACAGAAACTGCTAAAAAAATCTGTCCCCACAATAATGGAGTTTAAATTATTAGCCAAGGTGAGTAGCGTAATTTAAACTTTTCACTAATGTCAGGAGATATCGATTAGCATCTGACCAAATTTTATTGTGATATGGGAAGCTTTCCACAAGGCCCATGCAGCTTGCTCTACTGACACCAGGTAAGTTTTACTGGCTGATGTGAGTTGAGGCTTTATTCTTTAGCATGACCTACACCGGAAACTCCTCTCATATGAACAGTTTGATGGACTGATTTCCCCCCTTGCTAATCCCAAAGAACCACACCACAATACAAAAACTCAAGCCAAATCTAAATAGGGCTTTAATTCACAGAATCCCAGAATGATATGGGGTTAGAAGGGACCTCTGGAGATCATCTAGTCCAACCCCTCTGCCAAAGTAGGTCCTCCTACAGCAGGTTGCACAGGAACTTGTCCAGCTGGGTTTTGAATGTCTCCAGAGATGGAGACTCCACCACCTCTCTGGGCAGCCTCTGCCAGGGCTCTGCCACCCTCAAAGTGAAGAAGTTCCTCCTCATGTTTAGATGGAACTTCCTATGCTCAAGTTTGTGTCCATTCCCTCTTCTCCTCTCACTGGGCACTGCTGAGAAAAGACTGGCCTATTCCCCTTGACACCCACCCTTTAAGTATTTATAGGTGTAGATCAGATCCCCCGTCAGCCTCCTCTGCTCCAGACTAAAAAGAACCACGTCCCTCAGCCTTTCCTCATCAGAGAGATGCTCCAGGCCCCTCATAGTCTTTATGGTCCTCTGCTGTACCCTCTCTGGCAGCTCCCTGTCCTCCTTGAACTGGGGAGTCCAGTACTGGACACAATGCTCCAGATGGGGCCTCCCCAGGTCAGAGTAGAGGGGCAGGATAACCTCCCTCCACTTGCCACACTCTTCTTGATGCACCCCAGGATGCCATTGGCCTTCCTGGCCACAAGGGCACATTGCTGGCTTATGGTCATCCTGTTATCTGCCAGGAAGAGGACAACATCCTGTTGTCCAACCGGGAATTCTAATAACTTGTGATGTTCAGTAAACAGTATTTCCCAGGATGCTGCCATCAACAGCACCGAGTTAAATGGAGGGAAGGAGGGAGAGAAACTGCAGGGTAAAAATCATCAACAGGTGCTTAGCAGCCAGTGGAAAGGGGCAGACTTGAGCTAGCAAAGGCCTCTGGCCAGTTTGCCCTCTAAAATAAGACCTTGACGGTCTCAAAGGCAACAGGATCTTGCAACAAAGCCGTCTATTGATCTAGTAGGATAAAGTCAGCTTTGCAGGTGAAAGTAAAACATGGGCCCAGAAACCTATAGAAGATCATGGCATCACAATAACTTTTTTTTTATGTTTTCAATGGCGAACAGTAACAGTGAGAACATCAGCTTTCTCTGTGCTAGTTGCCCAAACGAGAATGGTCTGTAGCAGACAGACAAGGATCAGATGTCAAAACAGAGGGATGCTGGGCAGAAGGTGCCCCTGTGCCTGGGCTGCCTCTCAGTATACAGCAGTGGTGGGTGGGACCACAGCTGGCCACTGGTGTTCCACAACCTACTGCCTAGTGAGACTCTGCTGCCTCTGAGCCACTGTACTTGGCAAACCTCACACCCATTCACAGCAGTACACAATGCAATTCAGTGGAAACTTGGTATTATTTCAGGAGCACTAACTTCCTCGGCTCACTGGAGACACTTCCCAACCCTGTAAACAGCAGATTTCTATCTGAGCACCACTACTTGACATATGTCTATTAGTTCTTTCTTACTTGAAGTGAGTTCTGCAAACTCAGCTTTGCTCTTTTGTAGTACAAAATAGGAGATACAGAAACATTCTCAGCAACAAAGCATGTAAGGAGAAGATTTAGGGGGAAACAAGCAAAGGAAAAATATCTGCAACACAGATATACGCAAGGAATACACTGCTACCTTCCGCATACTCTGAGGCCAGATTTTAAGGCAATCTCTGCTCTCCTTCACTGTTGCTGCCAGCCAGATGAGGAATTTTCAAGACCAAGCTCTGCATGACCGAGCTCTTTTGAATTGCAATGGGTAAGGCACAGCATCACTGTTAGCAGCACTAGCTTCTACTGCTTTGGAGTGGCAGCCACGAGTTCACAAGAGGAACATCTCATTGTTTGTACTGATGTAGAACATAATTAGGAAGGTACAGGCAGTTAAATCGATAGGCTACAGAGTTATTGGCCTATATATAAGTCATTATTCACCTGCACGCTCTCCCCTCCCTCAAATTAAACCCAGACCCCAGCAGCTCCAAAGTTTGTACAGGGCCAGTATCCCTTCCCCAGACCCCTGCACAAGTGATGGGAGTCTCCAAGGTGGGGAGAGGGGAGGGACTGTCTTTCCAGGCCTAAAGAAGAAAATCCCTACTCGATCACACAAGTGGCTGTCACCCAGACGCCACGTCGGGTGTGCCATCACCCGCTGCACCAGCTGTTGGAAGTGCTCAAAGCAGAAACCCAGCTTGTGGCACCGCAGCCACAGCACTTGTACCTACTCAGTCTACAGAGGCTTCCTCACCTCCCTGCAGCAACCCACAGCTGTATGGATTGCCTGTTACCAGCATTAAAAACATATTTTAAGAACTCTGTGGAGACTGACAGTACTGGCATGAAAATATTCATGTTACAAGGGGCATTTCCAGCTATCAGTAAGCTGGAATGAGTCCACGAACGTGTGGTGTATTTACTTTTATAGAGGATACACCGCATTTTTATGAACTGCCAAATGTATCCCATGGGTGAAAAAGGATGCCGTAACGCAGAGTATTTAGCTATACAGTCATCATTAGCCATCATTTAATCGAGATATTAAAGGGGTGCCCTTATGCCAGTGCGAAGTTAAGAATGTATCGGAGTTTCCCTTGTAAAACTTTGTTTTCAAGGGTTCAGAGCACAGCTAGAAAAATTCACTCAGAGCTGGAAATGGCAAGAAGTTCTAGAACAGGAACACAAATTTAGAAGCCAGATTTCTTCTTTTCTCCCACCTTTGTTCTTCTCTTGATTGTTGCTTCCCCCTATCAATTTGAGTATTTTGCAAAAGAAAAATGTAGGATCCACTTCTCTTTTTTTAAGGAGCACAGGACTTGGTGCTAAACTTATTTTATTTTGTTTTGTTTTGTTTTGTTTTATTTTATTTTATTTTATTTTATTTTATTTTATTTTATTTTATTTTATTTTATTTTATTTTTTAGCACAGCAGGTATGGTCATAGCACTCAGTAACTTGATAGAAAACAGTAAAACGTCCACCACTCTGATTAAAGCTATCAGCTACACAAAGATCTTCAAAAAGCAGCAATGGTGCATGCTCAGAATCTAGCTTACACATGGACTTTATGATATGGAAACCACAAATATGCATATTACATATCATAGACGAGCTGTACAGTGGGCAAAATGATAATGCAAATTCTAGGTCTGGTCTTGAGAGGCCAAACCTACAGATTCTGCCTGTTTGCCTCAGAGAAGTTTTGCAGATTTGGGCCTAGCCTGCCCAAATCATAGCTTACGAGTTTTCAAATTCCTTCTGCCTAGAAAGTACCAGAACGTTGCTGCATGCATTTTATATATAGGGGTACAGACGAAACACCCCCCCCACATATCACAAAACCCCTACCAACCAAAAAAATCCTATACTCTAACCATCTCCTGCCTAAACTTTTTAAAATCTCTTGTTACAAAAGACCCTTAATGTTCTCAGGGCTCAATAAGGCTAGAATTTGGCTGGTACTGGTTTTTACAGGCTGACAGCAGCCAGCGACTTGCTGGTTTCCCCGTGGTGGGCATTTCACACCACAACAAAGGAAAGAAAGGCATTTTGAAAAGGAGGAGAACATAGTTCTTAAACCAAAAGAATTGCCCTAGGGGCAGGTGTAATACCTGAAATAACTTGAAATTCAGTCAATAAAAAAGAGTTTAAAGTAATTTCTGACTGTATGGCATCATTAGAGGGACCCTCCAATAAAATAAAGTTTTTAAAATGACTCATTTGCAAGACATGTTCCTTTAGCAATGCTATGATTAAAAGTGCTTTCAAAAGCAAACCAAAAGCCTTGCGTTTGAGGCTTTTATCTTGGTGCTCTCTTTTATTTATTCTGCACTCTATCTTTCCTCCAGATCCCAAGCCTCAGAAGCTGCAGATGAGCACACCTCTACAGGAAGAATTGAAGGTGAGCAGATTTTTATCAGCTGGAGGTCTGGTCATCCAGTGGTTTTGCTAACTGGCAGGAGAAAAGAACAGGGGTGTGCATAATCTGATGCACAAACCCAGCCATAGTTTAAGACTACGCTTGCCAGGACTGTCAAAGCGTTGGGCTCTTAGGTCTTTCCTGACCTTCTTCCCAAGTGTCTTTTTAGAGGCACGAGGGATGGAAAACCACTTGCTGATGTGGTACTCTCAGGTGAAGAACCAGAAAAGCCTCTGTCAGGATTTTCACTGGAGCAGAGCTCACTATGAGGCCTGGTCTAAGAAAGACAAGGGCTGCTGGTGTCACCCCAGACATGACTCATGGCAACAACACAGCTGCCACAGAAAACATGGACTGAACATCCTTTGACTCAAATACAGAGAAATAAATTATAGTGAAGCAAATGAGAAAGACCAGTGCTGGAATGTAACCAGCTTTACTGTGAATGGTGTACATCCTTACTTCACTTGTAACGGGCTTGGAGCATGGGGTTTCTTTTGCCTTTGTCGTGAGCTTCAAAGGTTCATTTTTGAGTGACTCAAACTGAGCAATTACATTTTGAAATGATTTAGCAAGATTAATGGAAAACAAATTTTCCTGAGTAGAAGATTACACGAACATTCAACAAAATCAAAGGTCAAAACCCCAGCCCAAATGACAAACCACAAATAACCCAGACGAGTCATGAAATCTGGTGTGCGAGAGATTTCACAGCAGCACAGGATGGAAACCTCAGAGATGCCCAGGCAGGGCTGAAACTCTCACCCTATCCCCACAGAGAACTGAGTCACAGAAAGACAAACTTGCATTTAACAGTTGTTAGGAAGCTTCTTTTGATTAATCATGTCTCAGTTTGTTGTCATCAGTCCATTGCAAGACCGCAGCTCCCAAATGCAACACCGCTTTTCTTGGACTAGAATCAGGGATAAGTTTCAACAAATCCTACCAGATCTTGGTCTCATCACTTGTTCTGTCTTTAGGGTCTCAAAAGTTTGTCTAGTGGGTTACCTGGGAGATCAGGGAAAGGCCTTTCTCATGTGCTATGGAAGAGCCAGAAGCCTTCCTGGGGAAAAGCAAGCACAGAAAGGTTTCACAGCCGCATTTGATAGCTGTGCTTCAGAAAAGAAACAGTTTATCTCCTGAGCATATACAATTAAATTGCAAAATGTATGGCTGAACTGCGAATGAAATCATAGACTATTTCCTTCAAGACCTCTCACTGTAGATGTGGGAGAAATGGGCAGATTCTCAAGGAAGTTCCACTCATCACAGACAAAATCCATGTCCTTTAAAGGGCTGGCAGGGGGTGGTAAAATGGGCTGGAGGAGTAATGGCAACATAATTAATTCATTTAACTGAGGTAGCCACATTAAGGATGAAGAGAAGCCTGTGTGAGACTGAAATTTGCAGCTGAGGAGTGCAAGAGTCAGTGCAGAGGATCTGGAAAGAAACTACCTTAGATTAGATTAGATTAGATTAGATTAGATTAGATTAGATTAGATTAGACAGGAAAGATTAGACATGCCATGTCCATCACAGGACTGGCCAGGCAGCAGGCACAAGGAAGAAGTCAGACACCAGAAAAAGCCTTTTCACTCTC